>CM033395.1:16164109-16261629 GCA_019426215.1 Buddleja alternifolia | reverse complement strand
GGACACGCTAAAAGCTAACGTGCTATGATAGCAAGTGCACTAGACGTGTGTAGTATAAGTGGACAAAAAGTCCGGTTGTCGAACCACAAGGACTTGAATTCTAGTTATGATTTCGATAAAAGATAAGACAATTAAAGTAAAGTGCAAGAAAAAGATTAAACAAACGAAGAACCAAAGAGAACGTACTATAGATTTAATCTCACGTATGATAAAATGACTAAGGCACATGCTACAACCGAATCTACTCGTCAATATATATGAGCTACTCTTCGAATTATTAGACTCCTATTGCTTTGGTGGAAACTCCTAAATTAACTATTACCCGATGTCTCGGCACATAATAATCCTATGATTAATTGACGGTTCTCTAAATATGTCTATCCGAGAATCTAATCAAAATCACGCATTAACGTTCTAGAGCTTCCCCGAACGAATCCGGCTAACAACACCCGGAATCTTTACCTATTTCTAGGGCAATCCCTCATTTGTTTCGGATGATGTGTTAATTCTCTTGCACCCTAATCTATTTCTCTCGAACAACTAGATTAGGCAAGATAGCAAGCATATGGTGATCAAACACATGATTGGAATAAAGCATAGAATTAACACACAAGCAATAGGAGAATTAATACAAAGAGCAACTTCACATATATTGATTCATAAATTTGGCCTTCACATGGCCTTAGTTCTACAATATTAGCCTCTCATCAAAGCCTTAAGAAATCTAATACAAAACATATACATACTCATGGAAATAAACATGTAAATGCAAATAATTAAAACTCCCTCAATTGATTGATGATGGATCTTTGCTCTTCAACTTCAATCCTTAACTCCTCTCTCTTTGTTCCCCTCCAAAGTGATGAAGAATGGTGATCAATGATGATGAGTGAAAAGTGATGGCCAAAATGCCTTCTCTCTCCCTCTCCTCCAAGATGTGTCTCGTCATTGTGCTCAAAAATGCCTTAAGAAGACCACCACAAATCAGCTCCTAGTGTGTGTCTCCCCCTAGTGTGTCCTCCACTACTCTTAAAGTGAGTAGTATAAATTCCCTAAAGTAGATCTATTAAGAAACATACTTATGACATCCCTCTCATACATGTGATGACCTCTTGGCTTTAAATGTTCCATTCCCCCATCAAATGATGATCTTTTGGCTGAAAAGAATCAAATTCGGGTGTGGACACGCCTAGGCGTGGCATTACGGCGCTGGGCGCGGGATTCAGAATGCTGAAATTAAATGCAATGTATCCTGCGCAGCAATCGTATTTCATTCATAACTTTCTCCACGAAACTCCGATTTGGATGATTCAAGTCCTCATTTGAAGCTAACACATAGTTCTACAACATTGTAGAAGGGAACTTCATCCAATTCGGCCTCTAAACATACGGAAATAGCGCTCGAACGTGGAAAGTGGTGTAGATACGGCGCCCGGGCGTGGGCAAGATGGCGCCTAGGCGTAGGGTGCGTAGCAATTTGGCCTAAACTTGTTTTATACGTCATTTTTCATCCCGTTCTTTGATTGTATCCATTTAAGACCTGAAATCACTTAATGCACGAATTAAACGCACATGTGGCAAGAATCAAGCGATAAATGAACCTAAGACATAAACGCAAAGGGGCTTAAAAACACGTAAAAATGCCTCTTATCAACACCCCCACACTTATCAATTGATCGTCCTCGAGCAATAAGAGTTTTAAGATAAGGAAACATCATCAATCAAAGAGAGAAACAAAAAGAAAACTACCTAACTCACTTTCGTGGAGTAAACGGTTGCATTTAGCGAATGCAACAAGCCTTTGAACCTTTTAGTTACCTCAAAGGACGAGTTATAGTCTCGTGAGGGTTTGCAGACGATATACCCACAAAATCGAAAGATTTTCAACCCCGATCACTCAACGTAAATTACAATGATTAATAGCACACAATGGTATGAATTCATCTGTTTAAGCTCATATTACAAATATATACACATCACACATTTGCTCATGTTACGCCTTAACATTGAAAAGATCATCCTAAGGGTGTAGTGTAATAAATCTCAAGTATTATAGTCAAGTGGCATTCTTACCACTTTTCAAACATTAACCCCATATTTATCAACTTTTGATTATTCACATGGTACGAGAATTGAATACAACTTCATAGCCACTTAAAAATTCATCACTTCATTCCACTTTCGGATTTATCTTATGCACTTTCAACTCGAAACATTAGAGGCTAGACCATGTGCAATGTTTGATCCTCTTAGGCTTTCTATGACACCCGTGTAACGAGTTTTAGGCCAATAACTCCTAAACCAGATGGCTTTAGGGTATCAAATGTGGAGACACTCCTAAGGGCTTAATCGCTCGAGTGTCAAAGGCCACAAAATCAAACTAGGTCCTTATTCACTTAACACTTGCATTGGCTTGAGCTTAGCTCAAATTAGCAAAATAGTACAGTATTCTAGGCATGGTGCTCTTCGCCCCCAGTATCTATTAAGCCTGACTTTTTCAGTCATACCAATGTTCAACCTCTTTTTATTATTATTAAGCACACGAAGTTAACGTTCTCAACTCATAACACATGTGAAAATTCTAAGTTGATATTTCCGGGATCAAGCCTTTAAGTGTTTCAAAATGATTGCCCACTCAACTCCTCTACCTTCGATTTAGGTGCATATGTGAATCATCTTAAGGTTAATCTAGTCTAGTTAGGATCCCATAAGCAAGGAACGATGTGTATAGCCATTAAAAACCAAATTGATAGAGAAAACATACCATGTATTCAAATTAACCATACTCAATGCCTCAAGTGAAGGGTTGAAATTCTATCCAAAAAAAAAAAAAAAATTAAAATTGCACACATTTCACATGTAGAGGTACAGCACCCCCCAAACTTGGACCGAAATATGTAAAACATGAATCAACATGACTATAATGGATCTAGTATACCATATACCCCCCCACACTTATCATGAACATTGTCCTCAATGTTTGAAAAAAAAAAAAGGGCAAAGTACACGTCACCATGGGGAAGCTGAAAAGCAAACCCGAGTCCACTTAAGGCAATCAAGTCCACGGATGGCAATCACTGTGTCGATCACTACATAGGTAAACAAATGCTAGCCATACAGAGCATCAAACATTGGATAGAATAGAATAAAACAAAACGAGACAAACAAAAAATGAGAAACATGCATGGAAATAAAACATCAAGCATCCAAACATAAAACATAAAATATCCAACAACCCAACAAAAGATATCCAAAAACAAAAGCATGGAAATAAAACAAGATAAGCCTAATCGGTGGTGCCAAAACGGTCAATGTAATCCTCATCCGCTCCGCCGAGATCATCCAAATCAATCAACGGGCTACCCTCATCATTATGAGCCTCATCATCACCTCCTTCAGGAACGAGAGCACCTGACTCGTGCATATCTGCGGGCTGCTGAGGCGGGGGGTGCGGGTAAGGTGGAGGAGCAGAATAATCAAACGGCCCCCAACCGACAAACGCATCATGCTCTACAAAAAGCTGACGGAAATAAGCACAAGTGTCGGACATGACCACCCTCATCTCATCTCGCAACTCATCCCTCAATTCATCCTTTAATTGTCTAATGGCGGCGGCATCCATAGGTGGAAACTGTGGGGAGCTAGTAGACCGGGATGAAGACGGGCGAGGCCTCTTGGAAGTAGCTGGTGGTGGAGGAGCCTGGGAGTCGTCATCTACCACGGTGAGATAAGAACCAGGAAGCTCAGTACGCTCCATAGGAAATGTGGGAACCTTAGCCGCCTTGCATAAAGCTGTGATCAGTGACGGGAGAATGATGGGAATCTTCCGAGTGGGACCTTCTCCCTTTTGCTTAGCCAATTCTTTGTTAATCAACGGCCCTAACTCATTCTTCAACTTCCTAAAGTGGTCCGTCAAAGACTTGTGGATTACCCGGGCAAAGTCCACAGCTTTCTTGGACATAATAGCGTAGATGAGGGTGGCCCGTTCCTTGTTTGCCTCTGATCGATTGGTACTCGGTATTAAATTGAATCGGATGAAGTCGAGCCAGAAAGCAGCCTCGGGTAATAGAGCCCTACGGGGGACATGAGCTTCTCCGGGTACCCATTCCCACCCCTC
Source organism: Buddleja alternifolia (assembly GCA_019426215.1). NCBI lineage: Eukaryota > Viridiplantae > Streptophyta > Magnoliopsida > Lamiales > Scrophulariaceae > Buddleja > Buddleja alternifolia. Next base: position 16,257,512 of record CM033395.1, on the reverse strand, counting down.
TCGGCCAATAACCCGCAAAATATCCGACAGGCTAACTCGGAGGCGCCCTGCATTGTAAAGAGTGGTGAACTCGCATGTCTGAGGGGTCGGGGTGCCTATGCTCTCCCTAATCTGTCTCAACTCATAATTGACATGTTTGCCCCGGACCAAAAGGGTAGTCCCCAGCCATCCTCGTGTCTCAATCTCATCATAAACCCCGGAGCTGAAGAATTCCAGGACCCAAGGAAGACGAATGGCCTCGGGCTTTTGACAGAAAAACTGTAAGCGATGAAACTGTATCAATTCGTGCACAGAGGGCTGTCCCCGGGTGGTTAAATAGTGCTCCTTAATAAGGGTGCGGGGGGTGCTCAAACTCTGACACATAATTTGGACTTGGGAGTTTTCAAAACGGGTATTATCGGGAGTCTCGGGCTCATTAGAGGAACCCTCACCCACTTTTTTCTTACCCTTGGACGGTCTGTTGGTAGTTCTCGTCATTTGCAACAACAATGATCAACTTCTCAACTACTCAAATCAACCCAAATGCAACCAACCCAATACAACAATCGTCAACGCCCAACAACACACCAAAATCAGAGAGCAACCCACAATCTAGCAACAATCCACGGATTTAACCGATTCCTCAATTCTTTAAGCAATAATCCACAATTTAATCAACAAAATAGCATCCAATTTCAACAACAACAACCCACAAATTCAATTTCAAAACCCACAAATTGATAACAATAGATCATCCAATTCAACAACAACAACCCCAATTTTTTTGATTACATCCACAAATTCAATAGAAGTCCTCAAACAAAAAAAAATTCAATCCACAATCGGACGAAGCCCCAAATAATCCTCAAAATATAATGTAAGGCACCTACTCGTCGTCTATGAATCGGAATTGGAAGAAGGGTAAAGCCAAAACTCACCTTTTTCCCCAAAATTTTCGCACCGAGTTGGATGTGAAGGAGGGGCCACTGTGCAGCGAGTGATGTTGATGGAAAGTGGCGGTGAAACACGGTGGAGATGGCCGGAAAAGGTGAGAGTGTCGCCGGAAATCGCTTGGGAGAGGAGTTGTGAAGAGTTTGTGAAGAATTTTGACCGTTTGACCCACAAATTTGTTTAAATCAGAAACGGGCGCCTAGGCGCGCGTGTTTGGGCGCCTAGGCGCGCGTGTTTGGGCGCCTAGGCGCGCGACACAGCGTACCTGGAATTTTTTACTGGTAATGCCCGCGCCTAGGCGGGCGTTGTTTCGGCGCTTGGGCGCCCCTTTCAGAACCGGGCGCCTAGGCGCCTGTTTTCTTGGCGCTTGGGCGCCCCTTTTAGAACCGGGCGCCTAGGCGCCTGTTTTCTCGGCGCTTGGGCGCCTCGTTCGGAAATATTTTGAGAATTTCATTTCCTGTTTCAAAAGGGAAGAGACAAAACACTTAAAACACAAAGTAACAAAGATGTAAGACTAGAAAATAAAGCAACAAACGGGATAATAAGGGAAAAAGAAAAGGAAACGGAAAGAAAACATGGGTTGCCTCCCAAGAAGCGCTAGTTTAGAGTCATTAGCTCGATTGAAAGCGAAGAATCACGAAGGGTCCGCGAGGATGAAGGACTCTTTGTCTCTTGGTCCATCCATCCCTAAGTAAGGTTTTAGACGTTGAGCGTTGACCAAGAAAGTATGTCCTTTATCTGTTGTAAGCTCGACGGCGCCGGATGGATAGACCTGGGAAATCAAAAATGGGCCCGACCATCGAGACTTAAGCTTCCCGGGGAAGAGTCGGAGTCGAGAGTTGTATAGCAACACCCGCTCTCCCTTGTGGAATTCCCGGGGGAGAATATGTTTGTCATGCCACATTTTGGTCCGCTCCTTATAGAGTTTTGCGTTCTCATAGGCAAGATGACGCCATTCTTCGAGCTCGTTGAGTTGTAGCAAACGTTGTGTACCTACACTTTGAGAGTCAAAATTTAGAAACTTAATGGCCCAATAAGCACGATGCTCGAGTTCAACGGGCAAGTGACATGTTTTGCCAAAAACAAGACGATACGGGGACATGCCAATTGGGGTTTTATAGGCGGTCCGATAAGCCCAAAGAGCATCATCCAATTTAAGGGACCAATCCTTTCTTGATGCGTTGACAGTTTTTTCTAAAATACGCTTAATCTCCCTATTCGAGACCTCCACTTGGCCACTAGTTTGTGGGTGGTATGGGGTCGAAATTTTATGCTTCACCCCGTACTTGGTCAATAAAAGTTCAAACTGCCTGTTGCAGAAGTGGGTGCCCCCGTCACTAATGATGGCTCGGGGAGTTCCAAATCGAGTAAAAATATGCTTCTTCAGAAAACGAGTGACAACCCGAGCATCATTAGTAGGCAAGGCCACGGCTTCCACCCATTTGGAGACATAGTCTACCGCAACAAGGATATATTTATTTGAACAAGAACTGGGGAAAGGGCCCATGAAATCCACACCCCATACATCAAACAACTCACACTCTAACATGCTATTTAAGGGCGTTTCATGATGTTTAGAGATGTTCCCCATTCGTTGACAGCGATCACAAGATTTGACATAATGATGTGCATCTTTAACAAGAGTAGGCCAGAAGAAACCTGATTGGAGGATCTTAGCTACCGTTTTGGAAGGCCCAAAATGGCCACCTACCGCCATATCATGACAATGAGATAGGATAGCATGCACGTCCGTTTCGGGTATGCAACGTCGAATTAAACCATCTGCACAAACTTTGAATAAAAAGGGTTCGTCCCAAAGATATTGCTTTACATCAGATAGAAATTTCTTCTTTTGATGAAAAGTGATATCCGGGGAAGACGGCCCGTAACAATGTAATTGGCAAAGTTAGCATACCAAGGTGAAATTTTTTCAGAAATAGCAAGGAGGTGTTCATCGGGAATTCCTCACGAATTGGTGTCTCATCTAACGGATCATTCACTAGCTCTAATCGTGAGAGGTGGTCGGCTACTACATTTTCGGTGCCTTTCTTGTCTTTTATCTCTAAATCAAATTCTTGGAGTAACAAAATCCACCTAAGAAGTCTTGGTTTAGCATCTTTCTTGGCAAGCAAAATTTTAAAGCCGAATGATCGGTGTAAACTATCACTTTGTTTAGCACGAGGTAAGAGTGGAATTTATCGAATGCAAAGACTATGGCGAGTAATTCTTTTTCCGTGGTGGCATAATTCAATTGTGCATCGTTAAGAGTTTTACTAGCATAGTAAATGGTTCGAAATACCTTTTCCTTCCTTTGGCCAAGGACCGCTCCAACCGCGGTGTCACTCGCATCACACATCAATTCGAATGGTAAGCTCCAATCGGGGGATGACATGATAGGGGCGGAAACTAAGCGTTCCTTCAAATCAAGAAAGGCCTGCATACAAGAAGAATTGAAATCAAAAGGTGCATCTTTAACAAGCAAATTAGACAACGGTTTCGCAATTTTAGAGAAATTCAAGATGAATCGCCTATAGAAACCAGCATGCCCGAGAAAACTCCTAACAGCTTTTACCGATGTGGGCGGGGGAAGTTTTTCAATGACCTCAATCTTGGCTTGGTCCACTTCGATCCCTTTTTGAGAGATCTTGTGGCCAAGCACAATCCCCTCCCGGACCATTAAATGGCATTTTTCCCAATTCAAAACAAGGTTGGTTTCTTCACAACGTTTAAGCACAACATTTAGATGAGCAAGACAAATATCAAAAGTTGTTCCGAAAACAGAAAAGTCATCCATAAAAATTTCAAGGAAATCTTCAACCATATCATGAAAAATAGCCATCATGCATCTTTGAAAAGTGGCCGGGGCATTACACAAGCCAAATGGCATCCTTCTATAAGCAAATGTGCCATAAGGACAAGTGAAAGTGGTTTTCTCTTGGTCCTCAGGATCTATGGCAATTTGATTATAGCCGGAGTAACCATCTAGAAAACAATAGAAATCATGCCCGGCTAATCGTTCAAGCATTTGGTCAATAAAGGGGAGGGGGAAATGATCCTTACGTGTGGCATCATTCAACTTACGGTAATCTATACATACACGCCACCCACTAATTATACGAGTTGGGATAAGCTCATTATTCGCATTCTCAATTACCGTTATCCCCCCTTTCTTAGGCACCACTTGGGTAGGGCTCACCCACGCACTATCAGAAATAGGATAGATTATACCTGAGTCGAGCAGTTTAATCACTTCCTTCTTTACTACCTCTTGGATTTGTGGGTTTGATCTCCTTTGGGGTTGGCGTGTAGGCTTGGTGGAGTCCTCCATAAGTATTTTGTGCATACATATCGCTGGACTAATGCCTTTGATGTCCGCAAGTTTCCACCCAAAAGCCCGTTTGTGAGATCTCAACACCGTCATTAATTGCTCTTCTTGTGATCCTGAAAGAGATGAGGAAATGATCAATGGGAGTGTTTCGTCGTCGTTCAAGTACACATATTTAAGGTGGGAGGGGAGGGGTTTGAGTTCGAGAGAGGGGGGTTCTTCAATAGATGGGCGAGGTGATCCTGACAATGATCTATCAACTTTGATGAATCCTCCCGAATGAGAGGAAGATTTGTACTCCAAGCTTAGAACCTTTCCACTAGATCATCTTTCTCCGAGTCCACTTGCATGGATTTCATAAGATTTGTTCGAGAGAATTTTCAATTGTATTGTCCTGTAAATACTCAACAATCAAATGGTCAAATGTATCAATTCGATAACACGAGTCATGATCAATAGGATGTTTAAGGACTTTGTAAACATCAAAGGTAACTTTGTCATCGCCCACATTCAAGGTAAGCTTACCATTAGCAATGTCAATTACCGCCTTACCCGTGGCTAGGAATGGTCTCCCTAGGATTAATGGTACCTCCACATCTTCTTCCATGTCGAGTACTACGAAATCAACGGGAAAATAAAACTTGTCGACTTGGACAATAACGTCTTCGATTATCCCCTTGGGCCTCTTGATTGATCGGTCGGCTAGTTGAAGGCTCATTGAGGTCGGCTTGGGATTTCCAAGGCTTAGCTTTTTAAACAGTGAGTATGGAAGAAGATTGATGCTGGCCCCCGAGTCACATAACACCTTCTTGAATGATAGGGATCCAATCGTGCATGGGATTGTGAGACTCCCGGGATCTTGGAGCTTAGTTGGCAATTTATTGAGTAATACGGCGGAGCATTCTTCCGTGAGGCACACCGTCTCATTCTCTTCCCACTTCTGCTTGTTGGAGAGTATGTCCTTGAAGAACTTCACATAATTCGGCATTTGGAGAATGGCGTCAATAAACGGAATATTAATTCTCACTTCCCGAAGGATTGCCAAAATTCGAAGAAAGCTCGGATCCATCTCCTTTTTCTTCTTTTTGTGAGCATTTGGGAAGGGGAGACGAACTTCGATAGGGGGAGAAAGCGTTGGAGTAGACGGATGAAAATCCACTGAAACAGTAGGCGGCGCCTGGGCGCGTATATCGGCGCCTAGGCGCGGATCTGTTGGCGCTTGGGCGTGCATTTCTGGGCGCTCGGGCGCGGGATGCAGAACATATGCATCTGGCAGGTTTGTGGGTGGTGCCTGGGCGCGTATATTGGCGCCTAGGCGCGTATCTGTAGGCGCCTGGGCGTGCAGGTCGGGGCGCTCGGGCGCGGGAAACAGAGAATTTTGTCCAGAACAGGGTAGATCATGCGCCTGGGCGTGCATGTCGGGGCGCTCGGGCGCGGATGTACTGGCAGTGTCATTCTCCAATTGTTTGCCACTTCTCAAGGCTATGGCATTGCATTGGGCCTTCGGGTTCTTTTCCGTGTCGCTTGGGAGAGTCCCCGGGGCTCTACCGTTAACCGCATTAGAAAGTTGCCCTACTTGTGTTCGCAAATCCTTCATCTCCATACACATATCCTTTATCATACCCCGAAGTTCGTTGAAAGATGTATCGGACTTTTTCATGTGAGCATCTAGTTTCTCATCGATTGTGGGAGGTCGCATCTGCACTTGACCTTGACCTTGTCCATTGAAATTGCCTTGCCTCGGGGGTGGGTTATTGAAGGGTGGTCGTGGAGCTTGATAGATCCCCGGTTGTGCGTTCTGTGCGGGGTTGGGCCTTTTTGGAAAATTCTCGGGTATATGAAAGTTCACCCGAGGTTTATTTTGATTCCCCACATAATTAACATTGCCAACCTCCGGTTCCAAGACTACTACTTCCTCAATACAAGCAACCTTTTTAGAGGATGAGGCCTCTTCATCGTCGGGGTAAAGCTCGTCTTCTCGGGCCAACTGTTCGACTTTGTCCCATACACTTTGACAGTCTAACCCAAGGAGATCTCCTCCCGCACCCGCGTTGAGTCTATGCCGAATACGTGACCTAACCCCATCATAGAAATGGAGTACTTGTTCATTCAACCCAAAATTATGATCGGGAGATTTACGGAGCATGCCCTTATATCTAGCCCAAGCCTCGGCTAAAGATTCATTGCTCCTTTGCCTAAACCCTTTTATATTACTCCGTAGCTCATTGATTTTTGAGGGTGGAAAGAATTTATTTAAAAAGGCATCGACCAACTCACTCCATGTTGTAATAGATTGTGGAGGTAAGGATTTGTACCATGTTGTCGCCCTATCCTTCAATGAGAAATGGAAGACTCTTAGACGAATCGCATCAAGATCTCGTGGGTGATATTGAATGGTCACAAGAGCCTCATCTATGGTTTCCAAATGAGCGTGTGGTGATTCGTGCGGTTCTCCATAGAAAGGATCTCCTTGCACCATATTAAAAATGTGAGCCGGAATATGGTAGTTTGGTGTGAAGAAATTAGGCACGACTACGGGCCCCGGAATGGTATGGACCCTAGGTGGTAAGCTACCCCGAACCGACGGGAGTTGTGGAGGAGGTACCGCTTGCATGGCTTGTAGAACACCTTGTAACCACTCCTTAGTTTCCGGTGAGTTCATGTCCGGGAAATTTCCATTTGGGTTTTGGTTGAGATTATTGGCCATTTCTCTTGCTCGCCTACTAGTCCTAAGAACTCGTTCAATTTCGGGCTCCAACTCGTATAGAGGCTTGTTTGAGGAGCGGGTCATGCACCTCAAGAACCTAACAATTAAATACAAGAACAAAATTAGACTAATCACGAAAATAAAAGAAAATCAAGAAATAAACGAAAACTAAGAATTATAAAAAATGTAAACGAAAATAAAAAAAAAAACAAATCCCCGGCAACGTCGCCAAAAACTTGACACGCTAAAATCTAACGTGCTATAATAGCAAGTGCACTAGACGTGTGTAGTAATAAGTGGACAAAAAGTCCGGGTTGTCGAACCACAAGGACTTGAATTCTAGTTAATGATTTTCGATAAAAGATAAGACAATTAAAGTAAAGTGCAAGAAAAAGATTAAACAAACGAAGAACCAAAGAGAAACGTACTATAGATTTAATCTCACGTATGATATAATGACTAAGGCACATGCTACAACCGAATCTACTCGTCAATATATATGAGCTACTTTTCGAATTATTAGACTCCTATTGCTTTGGTGGAAACTCCTAAATTAACTATTACCCGATGTCTCGGCACATAATAATCCTATGATTAATTGACGGTTCTCTAAATATGTCTATCCGAGAATCTAATCAAAAATCACGCATTAACGTTCTAGAGCTTCCCCGAACGAATCCGGCTAACAACACCCGGGAATCTTTACCTATTTCTAGGGCAATCCCTCATTTGTTTCGGATGATGTGTTAATTCTCTTGCACCCTAATCTATTTTCTCTCGAACAACTAGATTAGGCAAGATAGCAAGCATATGGTGATCAAACACATGATTGGAATAAAAGCATAGAATTAACACACAAAGAAATAGGAGAATTAATACAAAGAGCAACTTCACATATATTGATCCATAAATTTGGCCTTCACATGGCCTTAGTTCTACAATATTAGCCTCTCATCAAAGCCTTAAGAAAATCTAATACAAACATATACATACTCATGAAAATAAACATGTAAATGCAAATAATTAAAACTCCCTCAATTGATTGATGATGGATCTTTGCTCTTCAACTTCAATCCTTAACTCCTCTCTCTTTGTTCCCCTCCAAAAGTGATCAAGAATGGTGATCAATGATGATGAGTGAAAAGTGATGGCCAAAATGCCTTTCTCTCTCCTCTCCTCCAAGATGTGTCCGTCCATTGTGCTCAAAAATGCCTTAAGAAGACCACCACAAATCAGCTCCTAGTGTGTGTCTCCCACTAGTGTCCTCCACTACTTTTAAAGTGAGTAGTATAAAATTCCCTAAAGTAGATCTATTAAGAAACATACTTATGACATCCCTCTCATACATGTGATGACCTCTTGGCTTTTAATGTTCCATTCCCCCATCAAATGATGATCTTTTGGCTGAAAAGAATCTCAATTCGGGTGTGGACACGCCTAGGCGTGGCATTACGGCGCTTGGGCGCGGGATTCAGAATGCTGAAATTAAATGCAATGTATCCTGCGCAGCAATCGTATTTCATTCATAACTTTCTCCACGAAACTCCGATTTGGATGATTCAAGTCCTCATTTGAAGCTAACACATAGTTCTACAACATTGTAGAAGGGAACTTCATCCAATTCGGCCTCTAAACATACGGAAATAGCGCTCGAACGTGGAAAGTGGTGTAGATACGGCGCCCGGGTGTGGGCAAGATAGCGCCTAGGCGTAGGGGTGCGTAGCAATTTGGCCTAAACTTGTTTTATACGTCATTTTTCATCCCGTTCTTTGATTGTATCCATTTAAGACCTGAAATCACTTAATGCACGAATTAAACGCACATGTGGCAAGAATCAAGCGATAAATGAACCTAAGACATAAACGCAAAGGGGCTTAAAAACACGTAAAAATGCCTCTTATCAATACTCCCTCAATTGATTGATGATAGATCCTTGCTTTAGAACTTCAATCCTTAGCTCCTCCTCTTTCTTCCTCTCCAAAATGATGATGAATGATGATAGGTGAAGAGTGATGATGGCTTTAGGCCTAATGACCAGCTGCCTCCTCTCTCTCCAAGAGTGATCGGTCAAAGAGGAAAAGAATAAAAATGCCCCCCCAAAGACAAGAGATGATGGGCTCTTTATTCTACTCCAAACCCCATCAAGGTGTGCAATAAACAATTCCTCTTCCCCTCAAGCATGTCCCCAACACATGTGCTGTCATCTTGGCTTTTAAATATTCCATTCCACCCTCAAATGATGATGTTTTGGCTGAAAGGAATCAAAACTCGGGTGTGGTCACGCCTAGGCGTGGGCATGACGGCGCTTGGGCATCGTCGGCAGAATGCTGAAATTATATGCAATGTGTCCTGCGCAGCAATTGTATTTTGTCCATAAATCTCTCCAACGAACTCCGATTTGGATGATTCAAGTCCTTATTTGAAGCTAACACATAGATCTACAACTTTGTAGAAGGACATTGCATCCAATTTGGTCTCTAAACATACGGAAATAGCTCTCGACCGTGGAAAGTGATGCAGATACGACGCCCAGGCGTGGACAGGACGGCTCCTAGGCGTGGTAAGCAGAACGTTGACGTTATTTGCATCTTGTCCGGTGCCTGGGCGTGGTCATGCTGGCGCCTGGGCGCGGGCGACAGAAGCAAATTGGCCTGAACTTGTTTTATACGTCGTTTTTTGCCTCGTTTCTTCGTATGCTCTCATTTATCACCTGTAATCACTTAACACCCCGATTAAACGCAAATGTGGCATGATTTAGTCATTAAATGAATCCATAGCATAAGTCCCATGGGCTTAAAAATACGTAAAAACGCCTCTTATCAACGTACATTTCCTACAAGACGTTGTCTCATCTTCCTAATTTCTTCTCGCATGTCCTCAAATCTTTCCATCAGGTTATCTTGAGGTAGCTAAGCAGCTCCTCGATCTTGACTTCCCTACTGCGGCAGATTATTTCTCCTCTCAAGAGCATTTGATCTTCCTATGCCATTGTGGACCTCTTTTTATGCAGCAACTGGAGGGCTAGGATTGCTTTGTTAAGCTTCTGGAGCCATCAGCGGCGTGTTGGGATCCGTGTACAATCCCGGGGATGCCAATCGTAGTGGAAGCACGAAATTTAAACATTAACCAAAAATACGAGGCATCCCCAAATTAGTTCTAGGCAGATATGGTACCATCGGATTCAAAAAGTCACAAAGAAAAGAGTTTTCTCGTGTTTATCTTTTGAAGAACACAAAGCACAACAATATTTTAAGCAACTCCTTGCTTCACCTCTCCGGATTGATTTGCTCTAGGGCCCAAGTGTTCCACCTCTAGATGTATCCACACCTTAGTTCGTGCCCTTGATTATCTCCACCAGTGGTAGCCATGAGAATATCGAATAATGGCTTATGAGAAATGATAGCGTTAGGTGCCCGACGAGCCAATTATTTTCAGCTCAACTATATTAAATGTAAACACTATAACAGTCTTGTTTTAAATATATAGAACTTATATTTATGGTATGTTTCTTTATTGTTATAACTAGTGATAGTATAAATAAAGATCCCATGGATTACATATGGTTAGGGAGCGGTTAGGGAAAACATATGGAATGCTCTCAAAGACCATAATCCTAAATATTGTTCCAAGTCATAGAGGCTGTGAGATGTGGGACATCACTGGCCTTGTCAAGACTTGTTCATACATGTAACTCTTCCAAGAGTTTGACGCGTTCCATTGTCGATGCCTTGTATGGTAATACATGTATGAAGATTCATAATGGATTATGGAATTCAACGGCCCCGCTTAAGGACTCCTATTTGGTGATTTCGAACATGGAGTCCTTCGGTTTCTTAGTGTTAGATTAATCCTTAGACCTAAGATGTCATTTGGAAAGGGCACTACATACTCTGCTTTGATATGCACGCGCACTCCAGGAGAGTATACGGCGTGTATGTTGGGTATAGTCTGGTAGTGCAGTGGAACAAATGGCAGTCGGAGAGGAATTCTTCCAGGGTCACGAGTACCCGGTATTTTCTATGCTGGTGCGAGAATCTAAATGATCGTTAAAAGTCTTTGATCAAAGCGATTGTCTTCTGAGAGGAAATGGGGATCCCGGATTGGAAGACTGGATCATTAGATGTCACAACACAGTTATAGTTTCCAAGGTTATTAGGGTTCGACTGTTGTCATACCCTAGACCATGGACGGGAAAATGATGAAGGGATTCTACTCACACGACGATCGTAACTCGGATAGGTTTTTTCTTTTCATCGTTGATAACTAGGTAGTCGTGGCAATGTTGCTAGACATCGTACGATGACCAATAGGTGCCTTGGATTAATCTGGTGAAATTAATTCAAGGTTTAGTTAATTATTTAGAATAATTAAACTAGCTTGTGGGGACTTATTGCTAGCTTGACAATGAGAACCTGAGGGGTCACACACATAATTTAGTGTAGTACCTATTGGCTAATTAATTCTTTGAGAATTAATGGTGAGATTAATTAATTGGATTTAATTAATCAAAGGAATTAATTTAAGTAGTTAATTAATGATCCTATAATTTAATATTAGAATATTAAACTGGGAAGGACTAATTAATTAATGGGAAAAAAGAAAATAAAAATAATATATATATACACACACATGTGCACGTGTGGGTGGGTGTTTTGGTGTATGTGGATTTGGTGGAAAGATTTATCTTGCTCACCAAGTTTATAATATATATATATATTAATTAATTAATATCCTATAAATATATTTGGTAGAATCCTAAATTAATTAAAGTAGTTAATTAATGGATATTGAATGATTCTATTTGATATATGTTCGGATATTATTAGATGTGGTAATATCTAGTTAGTTGGAAAGAGCCCACTAGACAAGGAGAGAGAATTAAAAAAAGAAAATATATATATATATATATACACACATGTACACGCCTACTCCCTAATTTTTAGGGGAGAGGTAGGCGTGTATATACCTAGGGTTTTAACCCTAGGTGTGTTAGGGTTAATGTCCTCAAATGCCACTAGAGGATTAGTACATGTAAGGACATTGTTAATTTGTAATTGTTTATCTTTCTATCAATAAAAAAACAATTAGTTGTTTACTTTCGAATTGGCATTTATTTATTGTAAATCAACTATAAGTCCATGAACACAAGAATAAACTCTCTAAGGCATTAGAGGGGTTTGGTACTTGTGTACTAAAATAGTCTGCAAGTCAATAATTTCCAATTGAGCGTTGGAAATCATGAAAACTTGTATGATATGAATCTTTCACGAGAAAGGTGTCCATCAATCACTAGGAAGTAGTGAAGGATTCACATCATAGGTGCACTGATGGAGATAGTGACACTCAGACATGACTCGCATCGATTCTGTCACACGGGTTTTTACTCTTTGACAGTCAATGACAGAATTGATTAATTGTAATAGGAATGTCTGAACTTTAAACTTGAAGAATTGAGTTTAAGATACGCTTGTGACATTGGGTTCATCATTAGAGTAGTTAGGCCCAATTCACCCTTTGGTGGGGTCAATCTCGAACTGCAATCTAATGGGCAAGTAGTAGTCTTAACTGATATCCAAGATGAGATTCGTTATCTCGTAAGTGAACGAGGAATTACCCTATGCCTTTAAGAGTAAGCTAGATCCTAAAGTCTTTGGCCAAAGCATTAAATGATATGAGCTTGTTATAAATAAAACATAGTATCAAGTTAGTGAGTTTGACTAAAAATCATGACTCTCACTTGATAGGGATAAAGAAACGAAGAGTTTATATTCGCACGGTGTTTACAAAGGAAAGGTTAATAATGATCTAATCATTTCATCTTATTTGGGTTAAAATATGGACCATTTGACTGACTAGGTGGGTCCCATATTCAATGGAATCCTCCCATTGCCAAATATAGATGAACCTAACGAGTCTCGCTTAAAAAGGAAAAATCAATTGAAAAATAGAAATATTTCATGTGGTAATATTTTAAGTATTGGATACTTAAAATTAATTATTTGAAAAAATAAGTTAATTCATTTATAGTTTAATTAATATATTATTTCTTGAAGAAGAAATAAAATTAATTAACCCATTAATTATTTAATTAGATTAATTAATTGGATTGAATTAATCAATTAAATAGTGCATTGAACCTAGCTCAAATTGGAGCGCCAATTGGTGCACCAAGGTGTATACGGGGCAGCCAAGAGGAGCCCATTATGGGCTAAATTGAGCCCAAGTTATTAACTTAAGTGATATAAATATATCATTTTAGTTAATACTTAGGTTAAGAGTTCACTTTGACTTAAGCCACAAGAAAAATTCTTCTCCCTCTCTGCACATCTAGCCATCCGTCTCACACACCAAGGAGGAGGAGATTTTTTCAATCAAAATTTTTTGGCGAGACAATTTAGAGGCAGAACAATTGGGTTGCTTGGATCAACATTGTTTTAGCCAGAGTAATTTCGCGAAGAATTGAAGAATTCAAGATCGTGGAAATAATCAACCACTTCGCTACAACGGGTAATGTTAGTTTTACCCTATCGTGCATACGTCTGAATTTACCCGGGATTGATTCGGCTAATGGGGAAAAATCATAAAAATTTTAAATTCCGTTTTTCGCTGCGTTTGGTGATTTTCCCCCAACAGTGGTATCAGAGCCAAATCCATGGGGTTCGGTGTATGTAATTTACATCTAATTATGTGTTGAAGAAGCATGTTTTACAGTATTTTATCGATGCATGATTAGATATGTAGATTTCACGTTTTTCACGTTCTTGAGGATTATGTTTATTTTTCCTTCGTTACAATTTAATGAAAATTGGATTTTATGTAAATTACGTGATGGAAAATATAAACCCCAAATTTCAGTAGGCTACCGTCGCTTGGAGGGGTGGCGGAACGCCAGTGGCTTAATGCGTGGTTGCATGGGCTCATCTTTCTCGACAACTGCCGAGAAAGATGGGCCGCGCTGCAAGAAATTTGGGCTCGCGCGTGCGAGCCCAATTACCCGGCAGCTGGGCTACTGGGCACTTGGGCCGCACGGCGCGAGCCCACCTGCGTGTATTTTACACACGAGTTTGGGCCAACCCGACCCGGGTCAATTATTAAATATATATATATATATATATATTATTTAGTTTTGGTCAAAATTAGATTTTAATGCAAAATAAATAATATTAATTATTTAATAAGGTTGTTTTTATTTCCAATTAATCTAATGTTAATTAAAGTTAGACTTTGAATTAAATTGGATTAGTTCCACTGTAAAATTAATTATTATGGGCTTAGAGATTAATTTTTTTATTAAAATTGGATTTTAATAAGAGATTAATAGTAGCTCATTAAAATTGAACTTTCAATTGGAATTAAATAAATATAATTTCCTCTAGAATATGAATGACAATGATTAAATTAGGAATTTAATTAGAAATTAACATATATGTTTTTCGTGTATTATGTGATATCATGTTTGACATGTTATGTGATGGGAGACGTGATTCATAGACTTAGGCTCGTTTTAATTTGTATTTCTTTTTATGGGTTGTAAATGTCATTTTGACCCTATTTTTCATTTTTTTCCTAGATAAATTTTGTATAGGTGGCTTATGATAAAATGTAATCATTAGAAATAGAAATAGGCCCAATGGAGAAATTCAAGTCGAGCCAAGGAGATTCAATAAGGAGCTTTGGAAGATTTAGTATAGTTTCTTTTTTATTTTATGATTGAAACATTGGCTTGTTTCAATCTAGGAAATATGGTCCATGAATCATGTGTTGTTAGCTTTCTAAAATTGCTATTTTTTTTTATTGATCCATGTTTATATGTATGATGTAAAATGGATTAATGTGCATGTTGGTCCCAAGTGGCATACGAAAGGGTATAGAAGGGGGGGGGGGTTGAATAGACCCTGAAGTCTTTTTTTGACTTCAAAAATTTCGCATCAAAAGGTTTTTGGACGCTTGAAAAAGGTAGACGCTTGAAGTGTCTAACGCTTGACTTAAGCGTTCACTTCAAATATTGGTGCTTTGGCAAAGCGTCTGATGAAGACTATTTTATAAAGTTAACTCAGACTTCAAGAATTGAATACTTTGACCAAGTAGGTTAAGCGTTCAGTTCTTTTAATCAGTGTTAGCACAGCGGAATGATTTTTGGAGTCTTCTCTTTGAAAGTTTTAGCGTCACAAGAGTTTTCTTAGTTGCTTAGCTTTTGATTATGTTTTACTTATGCAATGATATGATAGATGAAGGAATTGACTGAAAAGTAAATGACACAAAGTTTGTAAGGTTCGTTGGGTGGTGTAATCCCAACTACGTCCTTCTTCTCCTTTGCACTCGGAGGCAATCCAGTAAAATGATTCTCAAAGAATCACACAGAAACTTCTACAAATTAGGGAGAGATGGATGTCGATGACTTAAGCTCCTTGATCACACAGATTTCTGCTCCAAATCACTTCAATCCCCTTGCTTCTTTCACCCAGAAATAATGCAAGTATTCAACTTCGACTTCACACAGATCGCGAGGCTTCGATGGGGTTTTCTAAAATGGTTTGTTTGATTTTGATGAAGTTCAAACAATTTGAGAATATCTCAGTAGGAAAGTGGTTTCTTCGAAAAGCAAGTGAAATGTTTTCTTGAATATTCTGGCTTTTCTGAGAATTTAAGGAATGAGACTTCAATGCAACAATAATTTGGCTTGATAATTGATCTCTTTTTTGGCTTGTTATTGAAGTTCTATTTATAGGCATTCTTGGAGAAAGTGTCCGTTTGACACATGCACTGGCGCGTGTCTCTCACTTTCGCGAGTGAACAACTTTTGTCCTTTTTCCTGAAAATCTGTTGCACAAAAGTTGGTGCTACAGTCTGAGATAGTTGACAGTCGAATAGGGTGGCTTCTCCGTACGTCTGAAAGTGTTTATCACATTTAATGCTCTTATTAGCATTTAATGCATTTGAATTAAATACCCGTTGGTACTTAATGCTTTGAGAATATTTGCATTAAACTCCTTCTGAACTTAGAAATAAATTCAGGTGAAATCACTTATGTCCCATAAGGTGACGCTTGATGTAGCTGGTCAATTAAACGCTTGGAGACTGTATCTTCTTTCAGAGATCAGGGGCTTGAGTCTTCGAACTTTACCACTGATAAACTCACTCAAAAATTATCAGACGCTCAGCCTAAGACTAATTTGCCTATCAATCTAAAATAAAATAAAACACAGCCTAATAAGCCTATTACAAATCTAACGCTTCAAAGCTTATACAAATTTTTCTACCAAAATAAAACTTACATATTTTTGGGGTCTAACAAAAAGTCCTAATTGTCATCATCAAAACTTCTAACATGAAATTCCTAACAATTTCCCCCTTTTTGATGATGGCAATACTTACTCTTTTATAGTTCAAGAGTTAGACAGCCAAAAGTAAAAGTTAGCTTTGATTAGATAACGTTAGTTAAAGTTAGTTACGCTTCAACGAGATGTTTCAGCTAAAAACAATGCATTTTATATATATCGAGAATTACAAGCATTTTTACAACTGAACAAGTAAAGAAATAAAAGACAAGAATATAGATATTGTAAAATCAGAAAGTTTTAACGTCTTGGTTTGACTTTGTATCGCTTGGGCATTTCAGCTCGGATAGCTTCAGTCAGATTGTCTTCCAAGGTCATCATTGCTTCATGATCTTTGTTGATTATGAGCTTGTTTTCTTCTTGTTGTCTCTTCTTGAAGTCAGTAAAATGATTGTCCCAGTCAGTTGGGTCAATACCAATATACCTTAGGCAGATTCGAAAAGCTTGGATAAAGTCAGTCATCTTCCTCTCTTCAGCTAAGATTTTTGGATCTGTAGGTTCTGGAATGGACGTTCTTTGAAGAGGGATGTCAAACTTTTCAAGCAGTGCTCTTGTAGGTATTGGTAGATTTGGATATAACGCTCTTGGAGGTTCCCTTAGTGTACTACTAGGTGCTCCAGATGTACTTTGTTTCAGAGCAGTTATCCAAGACGGAAGACTAAGCGCAGAAGGAGAAGGAAGCACTTGACGCTTAGGAGACGGAGGCTCTTCAGCTCTTGAACTCGACGCTTTTCTCTTTTCTCCTTTCTTCTTCTTTTCCCCCTTATTGCCATCATCAGATTTTAAGAAATGGTCTATGAGTACACTGACCTGATGAGCAATCTGAGACATAGAAGCTGTGATGTCATCCAGACGCTTGTCGAAGCGTTCCTGTAGAGCGAGAAGCTTGGCGCTGGTAGCATCATTCACAGAGGTCTCAAGGGTTTCAAGGCGCTTTTCAATCTCTTCTTTCATGGCAAGTTGGGTTGCGTGAGTGGCATCATGCATTTCTTGAAAATTTTGTTTACACTCACCAACAGCCGCTTGAGCTGAACTACGCATATGAGCAATTTGAGCGCTCATTACGTGAGTTTCATTCTTTGCCAGATCGTCTTTAATCCAATGGAGAGATTCTGCATTCTGAGTAGCGTGGGCGCTAATAGTCTCCAAGACGGATTTGAGCAAAGGACCAAAGGATTGACTCTCATCTGATTGAACCGCTTGAGGAGTCGGTCGCTTGAACCTTGATGAGTGTTTGAGAGAGTCAAAAGAAACTTGATAGGCTGGGTCAAAAACAGTACCTCGAAGAGCAATGGAAAGATCCTCCGCACTATCATCAGTAACATGTTCAGGAGCGTCGGGGATATCCTCTGGTGGAGACGCTTGAACAGGGTCTTCAGTAGGCGCCGGAATACTTGTAACTGCAGACGTGAACGCTTCAGCTGACTTAGCAGGCGCTTCCTCAAGCATTGACTCAGGTTGACAAAAGTCATCGAATTGGAAGTTTCAGCTTGCTAACTCGGCATAAGAAGTGGATGCAGAGTCCAAGAGTTCAGTGAGTCTGGTTTGGGAAATACAAGTACCGGAGATGAATGAGCGAAGAGGACTATCAATGGCCCTGATGTGCATTGGACCAATGATATCAAGCACATGATTTGGGAAGACTTTGGACGGCGCTTGAGCAATTGAAAAGAGTCAATCTGGACAGTAATGTCTGGAAAATCCAATCAAGCAGTCGGAGGGAAGAGACGTAGGGCGCCGATGTTCAGGTACACAGTCAGCATAGTACTCTTCAAGATATGGATAAATTGCTTGAGCCAGCTCTTGATTCCTTTTAAGCAGGGAGAGGACAAACTCATAGTGATCGAGTACCTCGCTGCGGATTGAAGGGAGCAGTGGATATCCTTTGAATGGACTGATTACTGAGCCGTTCCAAGGTCTGAGATTGGCAGTGAAGATCTTATCGAAAAGAGAGACAGGAGTTAAAATCTTCACCATCAAATTGAAATTTTCTTCACAGTGGCTTGGAGAAAAATTCAAGCACAATACACCAGATGTACCACTGGAAGAGGCTTGAGCGTTGAACAGAAGAGGAGTAGAGGATAATCTGTGAAGCTCTTGACGCAGACACTGTTCAATTTGATGTCTAACAATTGGGAGCTTGAGAACAGGTCCGATTCTCTGTTGACACTGCTTGAGGCAATACTTGGCGAACTGACGCTTCTTGTCATGCATGCCTATGCCAAAAAGATGGGTAGCTTGGACTAACTCTGAGAAAGTAAATTTATGTCCCATATACGCTTCAACCCAGTTGACTTCATTTATGCAGTAGTCTGTGCCAGCAGTCACCATAGCGCGAATGCCTTCAAGATGAATGTCTCTGATAGCTTCAAAGCGGTGTCTATCAGGCTGATAGTTTGCATTCCAGACGCTATCAAAATATGCATCAGCTTCAGTCTGAAGCAAGTCTGTCAACGATGCAAGACGCTCACCGGCATGCACAGCTTTATTCTTCCACAGACGAAGTGGATGGACCGACGCAAGATTTTCAGGGCTATGAGCAGTCTGAGGGAAATGTGTGTAGCCTTCTCTGTTCAATACTGACTCTGAAGGATTGAGAAAGCTAGGACGTAGAGGCTCATACACACGAATGCTGTAATCCCTTAGAGCGAACCCGGTTGGCTTGCTGTGCCCATAATCCAAATAGTATGCCAAGTCCACGTCAAATCTAGGAGTTCTGCCTCCTTGTCTGTCTTGTATGATGGCTTTGATTCGACTGTCAAAATCACTCAGTCGAGCAACGTCAGTCTCTGCAGCAACATATCTCGCTTCATTATATCCTGCAGGAATGAAATCTTCTTCCAGCGCTGGGGGTATGAGGTTAATTGAATGATCAATTGTCTTCAGCGGATCGAGTTGGAAAAAGTGACGAGGAACTGGAACGTCTTCAGCATCGCTCTAACCTTCTGAGCGTGCCTTTATTATTGCAGCAGGTTCCTCAGCTTCAATTGCAACAACTTCTGCGGCAACATCTTTAGCGATAGTAACGACTTCGATCAAATCAACATCCAAGAGAATATCTGTGGACGCTTCTGCAGCAGCTGGTACTATAGCTGAAATACAAGAGCTATCCTCTATAAGAGCAGGATCTTCTACAGATGTAGGAATAAAAATGCTGTGGGAAGAAATAAACTTACCCTGTGGCATTTAGAAAAGTCATTTTTGCATACTTGGACTATGATATGGTAGATGGATGTAAAGACGACTTTTCTAAATAGATTCCTCGAAGAGGATATCAATATGGAGCAGCTTAAAGACTTTGCATCGAGGTCTGATATTCATAAGGTGTGCAAACTTATGAGATCCATTTATGGACTTAAGCAAGCCTTTAGGAGTTCGAATCTATGTTTTGACGAAGTTGTCACAGGATTTGACTTTGTCAAGAACGAAGATGAACCATGTGTTGACAAGAAGGTTAGTGGGAGTAAAATCACTTTCCTTGTCTTATATGTGGATGGCATTCTACTCATAGGAAATGATGTAGGAATGCTCACATCTGTCAAAAGATGGCTTTCAAATATATTCTCCATGAAAGACTTGGGAAAAGCTATCTATATTCTAGGGATTCGTGTCTATAGAGATAGAACAAATAGAATGATAGGACTCTCCCAAGCCCTTTACTTAGAAAAAGTCCGAAAGAGATTTAGGATTGAAGACTCTAAGAAAGATTTCTTGCCCACGAGACACGAGGTGCACCTTTCAAGTTCCATGTCTCCTCAAAACAAGGAAGATAGGAAAGAAATGAGTACGGTGCCCTATGCGTCTGCAGTGGGTAGTCTGATGTACGCCATGTTATTTACACGGCCAGACATCGCCTACGCAACAAGCGTGGTGAGTCGTTTTCAGGCTAACCCGGGAAGAGAACACTGGATCGCTGTAAAAAATATTCTTAAGTATCTGAAGAGAACAAAGGATATAGTTCTAACATATGGACATGGAGATTTAAAGGTGGATGGATATATTGACTCAGATTTTCAATCTGATGTAGATGATCTCAAATCCACTTCAGGGTTTATATTCACTCTCAATGGTGGAGTGGTGACTTGGAAAAGTTTCAAGCAAAGCACAACCGCTGATTCCACCACTGAGGCAGAATACGTAGCTGCTGCAGAGGCGGCTAAAGAGGGTGTTTGGATTAGGAAGTTTCTTAGAGAACTTCAAGTGGTCCCGAGTGGAGAGCTGCCACTGCCACTTTATTGTGATAATAACGGGGCTATTGCACAAGCAAAGAAACCAAGGTCTCACAACAAATCCAAGCACATAGAGAGGAGATATCACATAATAAAGGAAATCGTTGGAAAAGGCGAAATAGCTGTACAGAGAGTAAATTCAGTCAACAACGTCGCTGACCCATTGACCAAGCCTTTGACACAAGCAGTGCAGGATCGACATCTTGAGAACATGGGTATTAGATACAATATTGATTGGCATTGAGTACAAGTGGGATATTGTTAGGGTTAATGTCCTCAAATGCCATTAGAGGATTAGTAGATGTAAGGCCATTGTTAATTTGTAATTGTTTATCTTTCTATCAATAAAAGGCAATTAGTTGTTCACTTTTGAATTGACATTTATTTATTGTAAATCAACTATAAGTTCATGAACACAAGAGTAAACTCTCTAAGACACTAGAGGGGTTTGGTACTTGTGTACTAAAATAGTTTGCAAGTCAATAATTTCCAATTGGGCGTTGGAAATCATGAAGACTTGTATGATATGAATCTTTGACGAGAAAGGTGCCCGTCAATCACTAGGAAATAGTGAAGGGTTCATATCATAGGTGCACTGATGGAGATAGTGGCACTCAGACATGACTCACATCGATTCTGTCACATGGGTTTTCACTCTTTGACAGTCAATGACGGAATTGATTAATTGTAATAGGTGTGTCTGAACTTTAGACTTGAGGAATCGAGTTGAAGATATGCTTGTGACATTAGGTTTGTCATTAGAGTAGTTAGGCCCAATTAACCCTTTGGTGGGGTCAACCTCGAACTGCAATCTAATGGGCAAGTAGTAGTCTTAACTGATATCCAAGATGCTCTTCGTTCCCTCGTAAATGAACGAGGAATTATCCTATGCATTTATAAGTAAGCTAGATCCTAAAGTCTTTGGCCAAAGCATTAAATGACCTGAGCTTGTTATAAATAAAGGATAGTATCAAGTTAGTTGACTTTGACTAAAAACCATGTTTCTCATTTGATCGGGATATAGAAATGAAGAGTTTATATTCACACGGTATTTATAAAGGAAAGCTTAATAATGATCTAATCATTTCATTTTATTTGGGTTAAAATATAGACCACTTGACTGGCTAGGTGGGTCCCATATTCAATGGAATCCTCCCATTGCCAATTATAGATGAACTTAAGAGTCACGCTTAAAAAGGAAAAATCAATTGGAAAATAGGAATATTTCATGTGGTAATATTTTAAATATTGGATACTTAAAATTAATTAAATAGAATTAATTATTTGAAGAAATAAGTTAATTCATTAATAGTTTAATTAATATATTATTTCTTGAAGAAGAAATAAAATTAATTAAACCTATGTATTATTTAATTATATTAATTAATTGGATTGAATTAATTAATTAAATAGTGCATTGGACCTAGCTCAAATTGGAGTACCAATTGGTGCACCAAATTGGGCCAAGAGGCGCCCATTATGACCTAAATTGAGCCCAAGTTATTAACTTAAGTGATATACATATATGACTTTTGTTAATACCTAGGTTAAGAGTTCTCTTTGACTTAAGCCACAAGAAAAATTCCTCTCCCTCACTCCACATCTAGCCGTCGGTCTCACACACCAAGGAGGAGGAGATTTTTTCCATCAAGTTTTTTCAGCAAGACAATTTAGAGGCAGAACAATTGGGCTGCTTGGATCAACATAGTTTCAGTCGAAGTAATTTCGCGAAGAATTAAAGAATTCAAGATCATGGAAATAATCAACCACTTCGCTACAACGGGTAATGTTAGTTTTACCTTATCGTACATACGTCTGAATTAACCCCCGGATTGATCCGACTAATGGGGAAAACCTATAAAAAATTTAAATTCCGTTTTCCGCTACGTATGGTGATTTTTCCTGAACAAGGTGGACTCTATATATATATGTGTGTGTTCCACCTCTTTTAGATGGAATAATGAATTTTGGTTTAAAAAATATACATGAGAAAATAAGTTTTCAAAGAAATAAAAATTTCTATTATTCTCTCTCAATATTTTCTTTCACATTATTTTTTCAAACTCATGTGTTGAGTGCGAAGAACACTTAAATAATTCCAAATCCTTTTTCCTAAATAGCCAAGATTCAATATTCTCCTTGCTAGCACTGGTGGAGAAAATTGAGGGTTGAGCTAGGGTGTGGATACATCTTAGAAGCGCAATGCTTGGGGTGCTAGGGCAAATCAATTCGAAGACTGTAGCAGAGAGTAGCTTAAAAAGATGTTGTTGCTTTAAGGTCTACAAGAAGTAAACACGAGTAAACTCTCTCCTAGGATAGTTTTGGATCCGATGGTAACATATTGACCTAGCCTTAATTTTGAGGATTCTGCTTTAATTTTTAATTATATGTATTCCGCTGTGCCGGTATCCTCGGGGGTTGTACACCGATCCCAACAAGAAATGGGTAGAAATATATTTTGGTATTCTTTGTACTCAACATATGAATTGAAAGAATTAGTTGTGAAAGACGTGGAAGAGAAGACATAAGAGAGAGAAAGATTTTTCACAAGACAAAGTTATGTAGATTAAATTACTTATTAGTTCAAAATATGAAAACACACACACACTGAGATATATATATACACATACATACATACATACATACATATATATATATATATATATATATATATATAGTCCACCAAAGGTGCAACTCACATACATATATATATATATATATATATATATTATTTTGATTTCTTTCTCTTTTTATTTTCTCTTCCTTAATTAGTTGGATACCTTTCTAACTAATTAGATATTTCCATATATTTGATATCTTATCAAATATACCATATCTATCTCAATAAGATCTTTTCCATATAAATACTTAACTAACTAATTAAGTAGATCTTACCAAAATTACAATATCTATCCTAATATATTTATAAAATCTTTCCATATCAATTAGTCATCTAATTAATTAGAATAGATCCTACCAAATATATTACAAGATATATTATATATACACACACATATATATACATAGACTTGGTGAACTAGTTAAAATCTTCCACCAAATCTATACATACACGCTCATGTGTGTTTATACATACAAATATATATATATATATATATATTTATTTTCTCTTTCACATATTAATTAGTTAGTCTTTCTCAATTTAATATTCTAATACTAAATTATAAGAGTATTATTAATTAATATCATTTAATTAATATATTCCTTTTCTCGATTAATTAATTCTATTAATTAATCTCTCCATTAATTCACAAAGAATTAACTAGTCAATAGGTACTACACTAATGTTTGACCCCTTAGGCTCATTAACAAGCTAGCTATAAGTCCTTTCCCTATAGGCTAGATTAATTATTCTCAATAATTAATTAGGCCTTGAATTAACTTCACCAATTATCCCAAGGCCCCTATTGGTCATGGATCGATGTCTAGCAACCTCGCCATGACTTCCTAGATGTTAATGATGAAAAGCAAACCTATCCAAATTTCGATCTTCATGTGAGTCGAATCCTTCCATCTTTTTCTCGCCTAAGGTCTAGGGTTTGGCGACGGTCGTAACCATAATAACCTTGGAAACTATGACTATGTTGCTTCCACTAATGATCCGGTTTTCCAAGCCAAAATCACCCATCCTTCTTATAAAACTATACTTTGATCAGAGATTTTTAGTCGGTCATTCAGCTTTACACAATAGAATAGGAAATGCCAAGCTGTAGGCCCTAGATGGATTCCATCCAATGTCATCTGTTCCGCTATAGTACCAAACTATACCCAACGTACGCTTCCATATGACTCTCCTAGAGTGCACGTGTACATCTAAGTATAGTGGGTAATACCCTTCCCAATGACATCTCAGATCGGAGAATTATCTCACACTACGAAAATGAAGGACTCCAAGTTCGACGGAACCAGCGAGGACTCCTTGCGAGGTCCTTCAATTCCATACTCCTCTTAGGTATCAATCTCCGTGTATGTATTGACCCATCTGACCATTGACAACGGAACACACCAATCTCTATAAGAGTTATACACAGGAACAAGTCTTGGCGAGGCATGTGATATTCCACATCCCACATCCTCTATGACTTGGAATACGTTTTAGGATTATGGTCTTTCAGAGCGTTCCATAGGTATCCTAACCGCTCCCCTAACCATAAGGTAATTCCTGGGATCCCAATCTATACTAACATAAGTAACCAACAATAAAGAAGCATCCTAACAGGTTTGATATAATATAAATGATAAGACTGTCATAGTGTTTATGATCAAGTGATTAAGCCAACAGGTGACTTGCTGGGCATATAACACTATCACAGCGAGCCAAATGTAACATCTTTCTGATGAAGGGGTGCTCTCGGGATAGCTGGAGAGAAAACTAGCGGAATTGCTGGCAGGGTAGTTCCTAGTGTATATGCTCTTATTTGAGGGCCATTACCCTGGATAGATGATGCCACGACATTTGCAAATAGGCGTCCCCATTGGTCAGTTGACGACGGGGTATTTTCACTTGGCAGCATGCTAGGTGGTATCTAAAAGGGCGTAAGATGCATCATTCTGGGCATTGCCATTTCAAAACATGGATCTTCCCTTGAAGTTGCCACAAGGCCCGGTGGTTGGTGTACAGGCTCGTGAGCCTTATGATTCGTCATCGGCACTAGCCCGAAAATAGCGGGACTAGGGAGTGCGTGTGTCACGAAGGCTGAACTAGCAGACGATCGCTCCTCCTGACATCTTACATGCACAATTAGTTGCGCCACGAGCTTGATTTCTTTATATTGAGGCAACAGTGGAGGTGGTGCGACGTTGTGTGACTCCACGTTGGCTGATTCCATACCAAAAAGTCAGGTGGGCGGTGGCGATGTAGACGGTATCGGCCCGGATGTTGACGGAACGATGCTTCTTCAAGACTCGTCATTGTAACTCACGTCTTCTGCTTAGATTTTTACACAGACTGCGTCTCTTGATGTGGTTTGATTTCACACCAAGGAATCGAATAAATGAAAAGACAATTTATAATTGAAATGATAAACTAGAAATATTTTTGATAGTTTGAAAATATTAAGAATATAGAGAGAAAGAACAACATAGAGTGATTTTATTATTTTGGAGAGAAAAGTACAATATATTTTTTCTTTTACTATTTTTTTCTAGAAGTGAGTGACAATGATAAAAAAATTAAAATCCTACTCTCTATTAGGAATCCCTTCGGAATAAAAATGCAGCAGAATAAAAAAATTTCGGATTCCTACACATGAACCACTTTAACGGGATTAATGATTTTTAATCAGTTTTCCAAAAACTAAATGAAATAAATTACCTTATTGATTTTGTAATAATTCTTCGCGTAACAGCAAAGCGAAACAAACCTTCAAAAGATCTTTCAAAACTTCCTCGTTTATGGTGGTGGATGGCTAGGGCAAGTTTTGGAGGAGGGAGGATTGTTTTTCCTTTTGTGTTATGCACCTAGGTTAAAATTGTTATGACGTGTTAGTGTTGGAGTTATCTTATAACTCCTTGACTTAACAAACAAGTCGGAGTCCTCTAGGACTCTCAATATGGCTATCCCTTAGGGCTCCAAGTCGACGTGGGTGAGCTTTAAGTTGGCCCATTCAACTTAGCCTACCTTTTAACATGTATTTAATTTAAATCCTATTTAAATTCCAATACATATTAAATGATTAATTAATTCCAATAAATTAATTCTCCAATTAAATAATTTAATTTAATCTAATTAAATTAAATATTTAATTCATTGATTTAACCAATAAATCAATGCGTCCATTTAATTACATCTTTCTAAAAGATTAACACAAAAAGACATCCCGTTCGTTTCTTATAGCGCGACTTTTTAGGTTTGTCTCAATTGGCAATGCAAGGAATAACCAAATGATGTGAGTGTCACCTAGCCAGTCCCGTGGACTCACATCGTAACCCAATTGAGTACGAAATGAACGAATCATTTACGAACCTCTGGACCATAAATACCATATCAGTATAAGCCCTTCACTGACGTATCCCGATCAAGTGAGAGTTATGGTTTATGTCAAACTCACTAAACTTGATACTGTGCGTGTAATCATATCATGATGAAATTACCAAACTACCCTCGTTGTACCACATGAGTTCGTTTTATTGCTTTGGCCAAAGACTTATAATTTCATATGCATATGATTGCACATGATACTTTCTCGTTTACTATCGAGACAGTGATTCCCATTTTGGCAATCACTGAACAACTGCTACTTGACTCATTGAGATCGCACTTCGAGTTCGGCCCCACTAAAGGGTGAGTTGGGCCTAACTACTCTAGTAACAGATTCAATAGCACAAGCACATTGATCATGAACCCTCAGGTCTAAGACCCATGCATACTATTATGGTCCGTAATCCAATCATTGACTGACACAGAGTAAATACCCATATGATCGGATTACTGCGAGGAGTGTTTGAATATATCATTTCCATATATATATATCTATGACACGTGTCTCACTATCCCATAGTATTCGACTGACACTCCTTGTCAGAGCATGTGTTATACAAGTCGAATCTTAATGCCCAATTAAGATTCCTTGACTTGCGAACCCTTTTGAGTGATCAGGAATAAGACTCTCCCCATGCCACATCTTTATTCCATAAAAGGCGAAGAGTCAACCTCGATACACAAGGACTGTTTGTTCAATACTTATTGATGCCACAAAGTTTTACATGAACAAAATAATAATTGCCTTTATTAATTATTAGTTTGTACAACATAGTTGAGTACCCTATACAATCTATTTGTCCTCATTGGCATCTAGGGTATATACCTAACAATCTCCTACTTGCACTCAATGCCAACCTCTGTGGTATCTAAAACCCACCTTCTCAAGATGTTTCTAGCATAGTCTGTGCCAATGGCTTAGTGAGTGGGTCAACCATGTTTTCTGCTGAGGTTATTTTCTGCACGGCGATGTCGCTTCCAATGATTTCTCGAATTAGATTATATATCCTCTCTATGTGTTTGGATTTGTTGTGAGACCTTGGTTCCCTAGCTTGCGCAATGGCTCCATTGTTGTCACACCATAGTGGCAACAGAAGCTCCACACTAGGAACAACTTGAAGTTCATCCATGAACTCCTTAATCCAAATAGCTTCCGGAGGCAGCCACATATTCAGCTTCAGTGATTGAATCAGCAGTTGTGCTTTCCTTGGAACTTTTCCAAGACATTGCTCCACAGTTCAAAGTGAATACGAACCCAGAAGTGGATTTTTGATCATCGATATCTGACCGGAAATCAGAATCTGAAGAATCGTCCACTTTCAATTCTCCATTGTCGTACACCATAATCATATCTTTAGTTCTTCTCAAGTACTTAAAGATAGATTTTTCGGCGATCCAATGTATTTTGCCCGGGTTAGCTTGAAACCTACTCACCACGCTCACAACGTAGGCAAGATTTGGTCTCGTGCATAACATCGCGTGCATGAGACTTCCTATCGCTAATGCATAGGCAACTGTGCTCATCTCCTTGCAATCTTCCTCACTTTGAGGACTCATCTTTTTGGAGAGATGGATTCCGTGTCTCATAGGCAAAAGACCTCTCTTTAATGTTTCCATCCCAAACCGTTTGAAGACCTTCTCTAAGTAGAAGGCTTGAGAGAATCCTATCATCTTATTCGATCTATCCCTGTAGATTCGAATTCCCCGAATGTAGGTAGCTTCTCCCAAGTCTTTCATGGAGAATTTGCTTGAAAGCCATGTCTTAATAGAAGTTAGCAATCCTTCATCATTCCCTATAAGTAGAATGTTGTCTGTATGTAGCACCAGGAATATGATCTTGCTCCCACTGCTCCCACTGACCTTTTTATAGACACATGGTTCATCCTCGTTCTTGATGAAGTCCTAACCCCGCACTTCTTCATCAAAACGAAGGTTCCAACTGCGAGAGGCCTACTTGAGTCCATAAATGGACCTATTTAATTTGCAGACCTTATGAGAATCTGTACTAGATATGAAACCCTTGGGTTGTTCCATGTAGATCTCCTCTCGGGGAATTCATTCAAGAATGCGGTCTTCACATCCATTTGCCAGATTTCATAATCAGGTATGCAGCTTCGAAAGTAGAATTCTAATGGGTTTGATCATAGCTACTGGTTAAAAGGTTTCCTCATAGTCAATGCCCTCCTTTTGACTATACCCTTTCGCCACTAGCCGGCCCTTATAAGTATCCACATTGCCATCCGGACCAATCTTTCTCTTGTAGATCTATTTACATCCAATGGGTACAATACCCTTGGGTGGATCGGTCGTCCAGACATGGTTCGAATACATCAAATCCATCGAATCCATTTCTACTTTCATAGCTTCACACCATTTTGCAGAATCCATGTTCATCATTGCCTGGTCATGGCTAGAGGGATTGTCTTCATAGTACCTTTCTACTACTGCATACATGTTATGCTCTCCCTATAGCAGATAACCATATCTCTCAAGCAGTTGAGATACTCTACATGACCTGTGCATTTATGGTTGTGTCGTTCCCGTTTCGGGTTGGGTCTCTTAAATAGTGTCTTCCAAAGGAGATTCATTTTGTTCTTCTAGAAGAATACTTCTACCAGCTCCTCCTTCTCGAATGAACTCTTCCTCGAGAAAGACTGCCTATAGGGCAACGGTGATCCTTTGATCATCTGCAGGCAGAAAAGGTATCCCATGGAATCCTTGGGATATCTAACGAATTGTCCTTTTAAGGACCTAGCATCTAACTTCTCGGCCTTGGTCTTTTTCACATAGGCAGGACAACCCCATATCCTTATGTGCTTCAGATTAGGCTTCCTTCCACGCCATATCTGATACGGTGTGTTAGGAACAGACTTGGAGGGACACCTGTTCAAAATGTGAGCAGCTGTAAGCAATGCTTGCCCATACAATAAAATGGGCAAATTCGTGTAGCTGAGGATGGATTGAACCTTGTCTAACAAAGTTTGATTCCTTCGCTTTGCTACGCCATTTAATTGTGGAGTAGCTGGAGGAGTTAGCTGTAACAGTATGCCATGTTCTCTTAGGAAGTGGTCAAATTCAGCACTCATATACTCGCCACCTTGGTCAGAACGAAGTGCCTTAATATGATGCCCGGTTTGGTTTTCGACCATAGTCTTGAATTCAATGAACCTTTCCAATGATTCAGACTTGTACTACATCAAATACACGTAGCCATACCTAGAATGGTCATCGGTAAATGTAATGAAGTACTGAAAACCACCGCAGGCCACATTTCCAAAAGAACCATACACATCTGTATGAACCAATCCTAAGACTTCAGCGGCCCTTTCAAATTTCCCAGTGAAGCGGGACTTTGCCTTGGATACAAAACTCACAAGTGGGATAGGGATCTGATGCCAACGAGTCTATGACTCCATCTTTTTCTAACTCGTGTTGTTTATGATACCCAACATGACCCATTCTTAAGTGCCAGAGTTGTCTTAGGTTCGTGTTATACAAACCGTGTTTTCTTGTTACAGCATTGCCATTACAATTATTTTGGACATTAATATAGTATAAACCATTTATTAAAGACGCATTGCTAACACATTCATTTCTAAAATAAATATCACATGAATTGTTTACAAAGGAAAATAAATAATCCTTCCTGACCAAAACAGGAATAGAAACAATATTCTTTAGCCCATTGGGCAAAACACGGCAATTTTCTAACAATAATAAATGTCTAGTAAATAATCTAATGGAAGTGGTGCGAATGTGTGTGGTTGCTACACTATATCCGTTGCCAACATTGATCATCATTTCTCCATGCTCCAACTTCTTACTTCTTTCCAGCTCCTGATTCAAAACACATACACGAGCACTAGCCCCAGAGTCTAGAATCCAGGAAGATGAAAATAAAGTAACAGAACAATTTGTTTTCAAAACATTACGTTCTATACCTGAAGTAATGTCAGATTTCAGCTCAGGACAGTCACGTTTCCAATGTTCCGTCCTACGGCAATGGAGACACGCATTTGCCTTCTTCGGACCCTTGGTCTTAAACTTTTGAGTTCTAGTCGATATAGGTTCCTTGATATTCCCAGCCAATTCAGAATTATTCTAAATAATTGGAATTTGGAATGCACCCCACTTCGTCCTATTACGTTGTTGTGCATTTATCAGTTGACTCATAAGTACTGAGAGCAACCCTTCAATGTCATCAATGTCAAAATTGATGATGAAATCTAAGAAAGATCCTGGGAATGATTGAAGAATAAGGTCCACCTAGAGGTGGAAATTCATGTAGAAATCCAATAACCGAAGTCTTTCTAACGTGGGGATCATCTTCAAAACATGATCCTCAACATCCTCATGATCCATCATCTTTGTGTTGAACAGTTCCTTGGAAACGACTTATCTTATAGATTTTCCGTTTTCCCCGAACATATCCTCCAAGTGCTTCATGATTGACTTGGGACTGTCCATGTCTTCATGAGTGCGTCTCAATTAGCTACACATAGAGTTCAACATGTAATCCCTTACTTTACGAGCTTCGGATCCCAATTCGAATATTCTATGTGAATTGAATCATCCTCTTCAACCACAGGCCTGAGTGGTCGATCCAATTTCAGCATATACTCTAGATTTTCATCATTGAGGACCGTCCTTAATGCTCTGTTCCATTCAGAGAAATTCTGGCCGTTCAAAACGTTCTTTTCAAGCAAAATTTTTAGTGGGTTAACCATTTTGAGAGAGATATATTGATTGTCGAAAATAAACCAAACATTCATTAGATAATTATGTTGTACCCAAATAAAATTAGGACTTTAATTTTAACTTGGCTCCCATTACATTTTTCAAACCATTGCACTCCCACTGCAATGAATGAAAATCTCGTTGGAAAGATTTCATAGTGAGTGATTGAGTTCTTCAAAAAAATTCAATGAGTTGCAATCTGTAATGATGTATGGCTCATTAAAAATTCAAAGTGGCGTGCCATGCCAATCAGTCCAACTGATGGTTCAATCCCCTTTTCGTTCATGGATCACTTAACCTCAGCCCATAACGGAATATTGGTGGTGATCCATCTAAGTACTTTCCCATCAACTCCTATCGATCTAACGATTGAATCTTATCTTGCAACCTGTAACAGTGTATGAGATAAGATTTGCTTTGACCGATGGTATCAAATGCACTTAGAGATCTTCGAATTATGAGTTTAAGCATAACCCCCATTAGTCGGCACGATGCCATGCACAACTCATAACTCTATCTCTCTAAGTTTAATGGAGAGTCGGGATATGCAATACTCCTTACTTACTTAGTATGATTGCTTTGGGAGAATTTGTTAATTAATTAAGGTCTCACTTTCCACATTAATCCAATTCGCGCATATGTGGTATTATATTAAACCATGCACTAATAGAAAACCTATTTCTTCTATCATGCTTTCCATGGACTTTCTAGATTGATCTAAGCTAATAGATCAATCAGGGGGATAGGGACCTATATCAAATCTAATCTTGATATGCTCTGGGCTCCAAGCTTCAAGAAGGTCCTACCTTTACTAGTTGTATAACATTGAAGCGCCTTATACATTATACTACCGAAATTAAATGTTCAAACTGGGGGGCATTATTCAGCCCAATACAACCCAGACAATACAAAACGGTAAAACCCTAAGTCCATGGATGCATCTACCACAACATACATCAAAGCATGTAAATAAACTGTTCAAGATCACGTTGACTTTTACTTTTCGAAATCGAAAAGAAATTCATGCTTAGTTAAATCTAATTTAATTATGAAAAAGAGAATTTAATTTCAATTTAAAAGAATAAATCCAATTTATTTTTTAAAAAATAAGTCCAACTTGTTCTTAATTGTTTTGGAAAAATTAAATCTAGCTCAAAATAAATCTTATTTATTTAATCGTCATTTATCATAAACAAAATTTCAAAATTTTAATTTATGACATAATTAAATCCAATTTAATTATTAAAGTCAAATCCAATTTAACCTAATTAAATTCAATTTAATTTTTGGAAAACAAAATCATTTTATTAGGAAAACGGGAGTTTGCAAATTTCAGGTCAAATTTGCCTATTGGGTCGAACCCAATAATTATTAATAATTATACATATATAAATATATATATATATATAATTTATTAATCACCGGGCCGGGCCAGACAGTTCGGCCAGGCCCAGTACCCGAACGCGCTAGACTAGGCAAATCCCAGCACACGCCGCCCCGATCGCCGATACTGGCGCCGCCACCCCTTCTTTTCCCTTTTTTTATGTTTTTCTAAGCAACAGCTGTGCTGCTGCGCGTTCCAAAGCGCAGAGGCACCGCCGATGTTTCACGCTGCCGACGGCGGAGCCGCCGTCGTCGCAACGGCGTAATCGAGATGACAAAACGGGACGATAAATTTTTCAAAAATTTCAGTTTAAATATGCAATACAAAACCTATAAAATCCAATTTTAAAAAATTTAATTTTTCCAACATAATCTCAAACGTGAAAAATCATTAATCGTGTTAAATTCGTCTCTGATACCATTGTTAGGAATCCTTCAGAGTAAAAACGCAACGGAATAAAAAAATTTCGGATTCCTAAACGTGGATCACTTTAACCGGATGAACGATTTTTAATCAGTATTCCAAAAACTAAATGAAATAGATTACCTTATCGATTTCATAGTAATTCTTTGCGTAACAACAACTTCTTGAGCTCGTTTATGGTGGTGGACGACTAGGGCAAGTTTTGGAGGAGGGAGGATTCTTTTTCCTTTTGTGTTATGCAACTAGGTTAAAGTTGTTATGACTTGTTAGTGTTGGAGTTATCTTATAACTCCTTGACTTAACAAACAAGTCGGAGTCCTCTAGGACTCTCAATATGGCCGCCCCCTAGGGCTCCAAGTTGACGTGGGTGGGCTTTAAGTTGGCCCATTCAACTTAGCCTACCTTTTAACATGTATTTAATTTAAATCCTATTTAAATTTCAATACATATTAAATGATTAATTAATTCCAATTAATTAATTCTCCAATTAAATAATTTAATTTAATCTAATTAAATTAAATATTTAATTCATTGATTTAACCAATAAGTGAATGCATCCATTTAATTACATCTTTCTAAAAGATCAACACAAAAAGACATCCCGCTCGTTTCTTATAGTGCGACTCTTTAGGTTCATCTCAATTGGCAATGAGAGGAATAACCAAAGGATGTGAGTGTCACCTAGCCAGTCCCCTAGACTCACATCGTAACCCAATTGAGTACAAAATGAACGAATCATTTACTAACCTCTAGACCATAAATACCATATGAGTATAAGCCCTTCACTGACATATCCCGATCAAGTGAGAGTTATGGTTTTTGTCAAACTCACTAAGGTTGATATTGTGTTTGTAATCATATCAGGATGAAATTACCAAACCACCCTCCATGTCCCACATGAGTTAGTTTTATTGCTTTGGCCAAAGACTTATAATTTATATGCATATGATTGCACAAGATACTTTCTCATTTACTATCGAGATAGTTAATCCCATCTTGACAATCAATGAACAATTGCTACTCGACTCATTGAGATCACACTTCGAGGTCGGCCCCACCAAAGGGTGAGCTGGGCCTAACTATTCTAGTAACAGATTCAATAGCACAAGCACATTAATCATGAACCCTCAGGTCTAAGGCCCACACATACTATTATGGTCAGTAATCCAATCATTGCCAAACACAGAGTAAATACCCATTTGATCGGATTACTGGGAGCTGTGTTCGAGTATATCAATTCCATTGATATATCTATGACACGCATCTCACTATCTCATAGTGTTCGACTGGCACTCCTTGTCAGAGCATGTGTCATACAAGTCAAATCTTATTGCCCAATTAAGATTTTTGACTTGCGAACCCTTTTGAGTGATCAGGAATAAGACTATCCCCGTGCCACATCTTTATTTCATAAAGAGCGAAGAGTCAACCTCGATACACAAAGACTGTTTGTTCAATACTTATTGATGCCACAAAGCTTTACATGAACAAAATAATAATTGCCTTCATTAATTATTAGTTTGTACAACATAATTGAATACCCTATACAATCTATTTGTCCTCATTAGCATCTAGGGCATATACCTAACACTCTCTTATATAAGGGTGGTCGTGCACTACTCCTTCTTCCATAGTCAAAGTGGTCGCTTTTGGTGGTTGAGGAGAATTGGGATCAATCCCTCAATTTTAGCGATATAGATGACCAAATATTTGATTTGTTCTCATCTTCTTGACAACTTTTTTTTTCTTTTTTTTGGGAAAATCAGATGCATTAAAACAAATGGAAGATTTACAAAACAATTGGACAAGGGATCGCGTTGCCACCACCAAAAAACATCCGACATAGCCTCGAAAAGGTTGATTACCAATCCCGCCATCTAGTATGAATACGTTCTCTACATTAGTTAACCCAAGATAAAAGCCCTATAAATCCGTGCAATGTACCGTTTATTCGACAACTATATTACTCTTGTAACGAGCTTTGCATCAATTGCTCTCAAACCAGTTAGTTTTGAGTCATTAGGTGTTAAGACACCCCTAGGACTTAATTGCTCAAGTAATATGGGTCACAAAACTATACCAAATCATTATGCCCTCATCCCGGCAACTGATCCAAAGTAATATTCCTAAAAGATGACGGTTATACACGATAATCATAACCAAAATATAATCAAATGGCTACAAATCAACACAACCATGCCCTTTACAAATCAATACACAACTACCATGCTATTCGCCATATTCTTTGAAGAGCCACTGTTTGCAAAGACTCCTTTGGTGCTAAAGATGCAATCCTATTCTTGGTGATCTGAATAGCTTAGAAAGATATAGAGTTAGAAAAAGACATCTTGTTCGAGAAAATTCGTGCATACCGTTCCTGCCATATCAAGTAAACCATGGCAGAAGGTAATACACGATTTGCAAAATTAATCCATTGTTTACCCCTCACTTTACCTGATGCTCGTCTAATGCCAATTTGCCAATAATTGAGTGGCCAAACAAATTTGATCTGATTCTTGAGAAAAGCCAGACAATGTTGTGAGAAAAAACAATTAAAAAAGAGGTGCTCGTGTGTTTCTAGCGTTGGAGTTAGTGTCTGGCATGTCAATTATTTGGGCACCATTTGACACACAAAAACCTAGCAAGTGCACTAGATTGTGCAAGTAATATAGTGGAATTTTAAGTCCTGATTATCGTACCCAAGGGACACTGTATTTAGGTATTGAAACAACTGTATTCCCTAATTCCAAGTTAAATCAAATATTTAAGGTATGATTGTGTAATTAAAATAAGGCAAATTAATTATGTAAAACACGTAGAGATTGAAAAATCAGAGGGAGAGAGATAACTAAGACACGTGATCCAACCAAACTACTCGTTATTAATTATGAAGTGGGTTATTCAATTATGACTTATCATGCTATTGCGGAAACTCCAAAATTATACACTACCCAATCCCTTCATATAGTGCGTCTATGTTCATTAAGGATTCCCTATATCCCTAAATGAGAATTTGAACAATAAACATGCATTAATAGGATTTATGAGATTCCCCATTAACGAAAGGCTACATAAATGAATTTAATCTATCCCTAGTCAATTCTAAGATATGATGTTCAATTACCCAAGCATCCTTAACCTATATCCTTTCGGAGTCTAAACTAAGCAATTCATCAAACAAGTGGTGATCAAGCATGCATAAGCATTAAACACAACAAATTGTATGGCATGCCAAGAAATGATCAAAAACACAAATTTCATAAACGATAATTCATAGTTTGGCTTCACACGGCCTTAGTCAAACGAATTTAGTTCATGATCGAAAAGAAAGAGAAATAACAATTTCTAAAAGACATGTTCAATGAACTAATCTCAAACGAAAGTGAAAAATTCCCTATTACAATCTTGATTTCTCATTGTCGCTTGAATTTTTCATTTTCGTAGACAAATTCAAAGTCTTCAATCTTTTTTCCTTGATTCCTATGGTTTTTTCTTGCTTCCCTAGGTTTTTCTATCAATCCATGTGTTGTAAAAAGTGTGGATATCTCAAAAATTTGACCTAAAACACTATTTATAGGTTGTTGTACGTGGACGGGATGCTGCGACATTGGATTCGGGATGCTGCGGGATCCGAGATTCAGGCCGGCAGCCATTATACATAGGATGTTGCGGCATCCGATATGTGATGCTGCGGTATCACTGTTTCATCGACACTTTTCTTGCTTATTCTCCCATCTTTTGGATCCAATGATCTCTATACCTGATACACATAAATAAAACAAATCAAGGTATAATATGTGATAAAATTCACTAGAAAACGAGTCAAATCCAAGAAAAGAGGTGCCTGAAAAGGCGTAAAATACGAGCTTATCACCATTCTCGAAATAACTCCATGACAATCTAATTGTAAATAAAGTCACAAACTGTTACTGGCATTCTTTATTCTTAAATATGCTTAGAATAAAGTCTGGTAGGATCACACATAGCTATGGGACATCATTGCTCATCGGGTATGGCGATGATGGAATATGTCTCCAAGGCTGTGACTCTTAAAACTGTTCCAAGTCCTGAAAGGGTTCATCAAGATGAGGGATATTGATGAACCCAAGAGACTTACTTGTACACATATGTCCTTGGAAGACGTGCCTCGTTCTATAGGTATTGGTACTGTGAAAGCCTATATGTGTATGAGGGTTCTCATTTGGGAAATGAGTAAACTAAACTACCCCATAGAAGTTCTTTAATTACAATCCTAGTCGAATCTGGAACTTCCTATAATCACGTAGGTGTAAGATTAATCCTTATGGACCTGAGGTTCCATAGGTTATCTTGTGCATGGTCCATCATGCTTTAATTTATCCTATGATCACTTAGTGGTCGTCATATGGGACATTTTGGGTATGGTCTGATTATGTACGAAGATACATTAGAGACTAAGAAGGGATCCATCTCTGACTTTAGCAAGTCGGTGAATCTCCTGTGTTTACATAGTACATCAACTTAGGAGTCTCTGACCAGAGCAAGATATCTAAAGAGGCAGAGTGTTTCCTTTTTTAGATAATCAAAGTTGATGTCACTTGTGATGGGAAACATAGTTAATCGAGTTATTAGGGTTTTGACTAAACCTTTAGCCTAGACTCGATTCGGGAGATTAGACGGAAGGATTTACTTACACGAGGATCATGATTATGAAAGGATGTATCTTTACTTATCGTTTATATCTAGGTCTTTGTGACCCGTTGCTAGACAGTAACCACGATTTGTAGGTGTCTTGAATTAATATGGCGATTAATTCAAGGCTTGATTAAATCAAGTTGGATTTAGTCTAGTATTTCCATTTTTGAAAAGTACACTAGCACTTTTGGAAAGTGTACCTACTACTAGAACATAAACGGTCCTAAGGGGTCAACCACATAACTCAAAGTAGATTCTCTGCTTGATTATGTGATTAATCGATTCTTGGAGAAATCGAGGAAATTAGGAAAGTACAGTACTTCCTAATTGGGAATATGAATTAAATGGACTATTTAATTAATCATGGTGGATTAGTTAATTAATGGACCTAAAAGAGTCCAAGTATTTTATTTAATTGGTCTAGGCTTGATTAAATAAATAAATTAAGTTATGGGCTTAATTAATTTGAGTTGGACTTTAATTAATTAATTAATCGGATAGTCCAATAAATTAATTAAACTTGGGAGACAAGAAATAAATCAAGTAGGATAAATTTCTTGGTCTCCAAGTCTTGCATGGAACGTGTAATACGCGTGTGATTGAGGAAGAAGGAAATTTCCTTCCAAGTCTTGATTTGTGAAATCATGGAAAGTCAATCTTAAATAAGGAAGTAAGAGTTTTATTTGGAGTTATTTCCTTATCATAGTTTGACATGAATTTGGAATCCTAATTTACATGGAATTATAATCTAGGATTATTAATTCTATTAGAATTAGGGTTTTACAAAGTATCTCTAAGATATAAGAAAATTAGAAGACTAATATTTTCATTCTCCATCTTACACGCCTAGAACAAGAAAAGGAAGAAGAAAAATCCTTATCTTTTCTTCTTCAAGAAAAACATCCGTAGCCATAACTTCAAGGTGTGATTTTTCTCATGTGTTGAGATTAATCACTCACCAATATATTCCCACACCTTTAACATCTAAGCCTTTAGTATAAGAATCGATTTGTTGGCTAGCACCAAGAACGAATTGATTAGAGAATCAAAACGAGGTGTGGATACCGTTAGAGGGGAGACATATGTATCGCTACAACCGGGAGATACAAAATAAGGCTTGGAGCCCGAGACGTATGGATTGCTTGGAGTAGATCTGATGGGTTGATGGAAAGATTAGAAACTTGAACGAGGGAAATAGCGAGAACAGTTGGTTTCTTATTTCATCTCTTATACGTAATCGATTAAGCCGACTGAAAATCCTGTTTCGGGATGGCATGTTTTAAATAATTTTTAATTTCCGCTAGGCTTAGCCATCTCGGGCATTACTCAACCCAACATCTAGTAAATCATCATCACATAAAACACAAAACTGAGAAAATTGGTTAATTCACAGTTTATCCCATAAGAAATATTACACTTTTCATCAACTTTTCCTTTTTAAGAGTGACTTTTTAGGTTCATCTATATTTGGCAATGGGAGGATTCGATTGAATATGGGTCCCACCTATCCAGTCAAGTGGTCCATATTTTAATCCAAATAAGATGAAATGATTAGATCATTTATACCTTTCCATTTGTAAATACCGTGTGAATACAAACTCTTCGTTTCCTTATCCCGGTTAAGTGAGAGTCATGGTTTTAGTCAAACTCACTAATTTAACACGATGCTATATTTATAATAAGCTCAGATCAATGAATGATTTGGCTAAAGACCTTAACATTTAACTTTACTTATAAATGCATAGGATAATTCCTCGTTCGCTTACAAGGGAACCAATTCTTTCTTGGATATCAGTTAAGAATACTACTTGCCCATTAGATAGCAGTTCGAGGTTGACCCCACCAACTGGTGAATTGGGCCTAACTACTCTAATGAAGAATCTAATATCACAAGTATATCTTCAACTAGATTCCTCAAGTCTAAAGTTCAGACACACCCATTACAATTTAATCAATTCTATCACTGATTGTCAAAGAGTGAAAACCCATGTGATAGAATTAATGTGAGTCATGTCTGAGTGCCACTATCTCCATCAGTGCACCTATGATATGAGTTTTCACTACTTTTTAGTGATTGGCAGGCACGTTTCTCGTCAAAATTCATATCATACAAGTCTTCATGATTTCCAATGCCCAATTGAAAATCTTTGACTTGCAGACTATTTTAGTACACATGTATCAGACTCCTCTAGTGCCTTAGAGGGTTAACTCTTGTGGTCATGGACTTATAGATGATTACAATATATAAATGCCAATATCAATGTAAACAACTAAAATGCCTTTTATTAATTGATTTAATAAACAATTACAAATGGATAATATCCTATCATTTACTAATCCTCTAGTGGCATTTGAGGACACTAACCTAACAATCTCCCACTTGTACTCAATGACAATTGATATATGTTATTTTTACACAAGTTTTACCCCTTTTATCAACTTGATTTTGATTGTTTCTTTAATAATTTGATCACATATGATGCTTTGAACCCGGTTTGCTTTGACTTTTCAGATTGGGTTAACAGCCGGAGGAAAGAGCAAGAACCGAAGGCAAAATGAAACAATTTTTGGAACTTTTCAAGGCAACGCCGTGACGTTCAACAAGCGAACACCGCGGCGTTCACAAGCAGTAGCGAACGCCGCGGCGTTCAACAAGCGAACGCCGCGGCGTTCGAGGCGGCAGTGTTGGCCTATAAATACCTCTTTTAGCCATTTTTTACCCTAACTTACCTTGGATAGCAGCTGCCACACGAAAATAGAGAGAGAGGGAGCTTAGAAGAGAAGATTGAAGGTCAAAACATGGAGAATTCAACAAGGAATCCACATCTCTACAAGAATTAGGGAGTTTTTACATATTTGTTTCTTGAATTTGTTCAAATCTCCTATGACTTGTATGATTTATATTTGCACTTTTGACATGAATATGAGCTAAACTTGTTTGATTGAGGCCATGGATAGGCCATTTATGTTATTTTGATTGTTGTTTTGTTGGTGTTTATTGGATTAATTTTGGTTTTAGCTATGTATTCAATATTTGATCTCAATGCTACATTTGCTTGATCACCCAGTGTTTGATAAAATGCCTAGGTTAGAGATCGAGAGATAATAACCTAGGGAAGATATAAACATTGAATACCCTATAGTTAAACCGACTAGAGATAGACTCGGTTTCTTTAGGTGGCTTTTCATTCACGTGGGGAATTCCTAGACCTTAAATGCATCCTCGTTAATCGGGTTTTCATATAGAGATATATAGGAAATCGTTACCAAGGGTAGGGTTGCTATGCCAAGATATTGGGTAGTATGTACGTTAGGGAATTTCGCCTTAGCTAAATCAATCTAATAATCCAATAGAACCTAAATCACAATCGAAATGCATAATTGGTTGAACCATGTGCCTTGATCGCTTCTCTCTATTGTTTCCTCCCTTTATTTGGTGTGACGTTGCCTTAGTTTATTTTCTAATATTTATTAATTAGTTAATCAACCTTTCTATCGACCGATTTAACTTAGAATTGAGTAATATAGTAGTCTTGGTACTTAGATTATAGTTGTCCCTGCGGATACGATAACCCTGGACTTAGAAATCCACTTTACTACTTACGCGACCTAGTTCTATTGCTAGGATTTTGTCGTGTCAAGTTTTTGGTGCCGTTGCCGGAGACAACTATTTTTATCTAATATTGAGATTCCCTTATTCTTTCTGAGCTTAGATCATTTCTTTTATTTTTAAATTGTGTGTCTTTCTTTGTGCAAGGTTGATCTCGGTTAGTGCATGACCCGTACTAGTCGAGTGGGACTAGCGGAGTTGGACCCTGAAATTGAACGAACGTTTACTCGAGGGGTAAGACTACAAAGAGAGGCTCAACATTATTAAGCCACAATGGATCCAAATCTGAATCCTCCTCCTATTCACATAGATCCCGCTATCTTAGAAGAAGCGGTTCGTCGGGAGCTTGCAAATCTTCGCGTTCATCAAAACCAACCAGAGGCGCCTCCGCAACGCCCTTTGAGGGATTATATGATGCCAAACATCCAAGGAGCCGCAGGGCCAATCGTTTTACCACCGGTAGAGGCTAACACTTTTCAAATCCTGCCGGGGTATATCCAAATGATAGGAAACCAGGTTCAATTCTCCGGTTTACAACATGATGATCCACACGCTCATATAGCCACATTCTCGGAGATTATCCATACTTTCAAGAACAATGGAGTCACGGACGACGCCATACGCTTACGGTTATTTCCATTTTCTCTCAAAGACAAGGCTAAACAGTGGTTCAACTCTTTGCCAACCGCCTCTATCCGTACTTGGGAACAAATGGTGGATAAATTTTTGTCTAAGTACTTTCCACCGGGTAAGACGGCCGCAATGAAAAATGAAATCACCAGCTTTCGTCAATATGAGGGGGAATCACTTTATGAGGCATGGGAGCGTTTTAAGGAACTTTTGAGGAAATGCCCACACCATGGGTTAGCCGTGCCCACACTTGTTCAAAATTTCTATTTGGGTTTGGGACGGAATCTCCGTACGAATTTAGATGCCGCCGCGGGAGGTACTATCATGAACAAATCACCTGAGGAAGCTTGGGCATTAATTGAGCTCATGGCCGAGAACAACTATCAATGGCCAACCGAACGAATCACGTTGCCCAAGAAGCCCGCCGGATTGTATGAAATTGGGAATAACTCCACAGTAACTGTTCAATTGGAGGCCCTAAACAAAAGATTGGATTCCTTTGGACTCATGCAAGGTACGGTAAATCAAGTTAAATCCACTTGTGAAAATTGTGGAGGTGATCACACAAACTTTGAGTGCTTACAAGGAGATGTGTGTGGGACATCTAACTCGGTTGAAAGTGCTAACTTCATGGGAAATGCAAGTCGTCAACAGAATAATCCCTACTCGAATTCTTTTAATCCGGGATGGAGGAATCATCCCAATTTCTCATGGAGCCAAAATTCGAATATGGCGAAACCACCACCACCAGGTTTTCAGCAAAACCAAGGAGGTTTCCAACAACCTCCATTTCAAAGGCAAAGGGGGCTCCAACAACCACAACAAAGCGAGAAAAAGAATAATATGGAAGATGTGTGGCAAAAGTTCATGATAGAGGTAACACAAAAGTTTCAATCAAGAAATGATGTCCAAGAAACAAGAAGCAAGCTTAAAAAATCAAGAAATTGCACTAAAAAACTTAGAAACTCAAATTGGGCAAATTGCCAACATGCTTTCCGGACGAACCCAAGGCACGTTACCAAGTGATACCGAGAAAAATCCAAAGGAACAAGTTCAAGCAGTTTCACTTCGTAGCGGAAAGAACCTCGTTGATCCAAAATTGGGAGAGAAAATGGATGATACACCAGAACATTTGGATAAAACTAAGGCAACATCCAACTCCGGAAAGAACACCGAGACATCATCCCCTGTTTCGGGACATTCCGCTACCGAACCCTCCGTGCCCAAACCAAGACCTCCATTTCCACTTGCATTACAAAAAGGAAAGTTAGATAAGCAATTTGCCAAGTTTCTTGATATATTTAAACAATTGCGTATTAACATTCCTCTTGTAGATGCTTTGTTGCAAATGCCGAGTTACGCTAAATATCTCAAGGATATCCTTTCTAACAAGAGAAAGTTGGAGGAACATGAAACTGTAGCCCTTACTGCAGAATGCTCGGCTATATTGCAAAACCGGATACCTCAAAAGCTTAAGGATCCCGGAAGCTTTACAATTCCTTGCACTATCGGTTCTATTTCTTTTTCTAAAGTTTTGTGTGATTCTGGTGCCAGTATTAATTTGTTGCCTTTGTCACTTTTCAGGAAATTAGGACTTGGCGAGCCCAAGCCTACCACTATTTCATTGCAACTCGCTGATAGGTCCATCAAGTACCCACGAGGAATAGTGGAAGATGTTTTAGTGAAAGTCGAAAAATTCATATTCCCGGTGGACTTTGTAGTTCTAGATATGGAGGAGGATGTCGAGCTACCACTCATTCTTGGTCGACCATTCCTCGCCACCGGACGAGCATTAATTGATATTGCCAATGGTCA
Source organism: Buddleja alternifolia (assembly GCA_019426215.1). Classification (NCBI taxonomy): domain Eukaryota; kingdom Viridiplantae; phylum Streptophyta; class Magnoliopsida; order Lamiales; family Scrophulariaceae; genus Buddleja; species Buddleja alternifolia. Next base: position 16,213,712 of record CM033395.1, on the reverse strand, counting down.
ATTAACTCTTAGAGTGGGAGATGAGCAAGTGACAATAAATGTGTATCATGCTATGCGAACACCATCTAATGATTCTACTTGTTTCCACATTGATGCATTTGATACTTTAATTTCTGAACATTTTCAGGGAAATCAATACGAAGATCAAGTGGAGGCATGTCTTGTGAATCCCATGGGTGAGACAATGGAAAACAATAACTTGAGGGACGCTGTTGCTTTTCTCGAGGCAAATCCACCTTACAAATGAAGTTTTCTACCTCGTTTCGAAGTTCTGGATAGACCAATCACTTCATCACCAAAGCCCTCAATTGAAGAACGCCACCTCTTGAGCTTAAACCTCTTCTTTCTCATCTCAAGTATGCTTACTTACAAGATTCAGAATTTTTACCTGTTATAATCTCTTCATCTTTGACAGACATTATGGAGGAGAAGCTGCTTACGGTGTTGAAAGCCCATAAAAAGGCTTTTGGATGGAAAATAGCTGATATTAAGGGGATTTGTCCAACGGTATGTATGCATAAGATCCTCATGGAGGATGAATATAAGCCCACCATTCAACCGCAAAGACGACTCAATCCAATGATGCAAGAAGTTGTTAAAAAGGAGGTAATTAAGCTACTCGATGCAGGTATTATCTATCCTATCTCCGATAGCAATTGGGTGAGTCCAACTCAAGTGGTCCCGAAGAAAGGAGGTATGACTGTTATTACCAATGCTAACAATGAATTAATTCCCACACGAACAGTTACCGGGTGGCGAGTATGCATTGATTATCGAAAATTAAATGAGGCCACCCGGAAAGACCACTTTCCCCTTCCCTTCATTGATCAAATGCTTGAGAGGTTAGCCGGGCATGAGTTTTATTGTTTCCTAGATGGCTACTCTAGGCTATAATCAAATTGCCATCACACCTGAGGATCAAGAGAAAACCACTTTCACTTGTCCTTATGGCACATTTGCTTATAGGCGGATGCCATTTGGCCTATGTAATGCCCCTGCCACCTTTCAACGATGTATGATGGCTATTTTTCATGACATGGTCAGGATTCCCTAGAAATTTTTATGGATGATTTTTCAGTTTTTGGAACTTCTTTCGATACATGTCTTAACCATTTAACACGTGTTCTAAAACGATGTGAAGAAACTAATCTTGTGTTAAATTGGGAAAAGTGTCATTTTATGGTTCAAGAAGGAATTGTGCTTGGCCACAAAATCTCTCACAAGGGGATTGAAGTGGATAAAGCTAAAGTTGAGGTCATTGAAAAGCTCCCCCCACCCTCTTCGGTGAAAGCCGTCAGGAGCTTTCTTGGTCATGCAGGATTTTACAGGCGTTTCATTTTAGACTTTTCGAAAATTGCTAAACCATTATCTAATTTTTTGGTAAAAGATACACCGTTTAACTTTGATGATAAGTGTTTGCAGGCTTTTCACACGCTCAAGGAAAAATTAATTTCAGCGCCCATCATGGCACCTCCAGATTGGAACCTCCCATTTGAGCTTATGTGTGATGCTAGTGATTCAGCAGTTGGAGCTGTACTCGGACAAAGGAAAGATAAGGTATTCTACACCATTTATTATGCGGGTTGAACTTTAAATGATGCTCAGTTAAATTATGCCACGACGGAAAAGGAATTGCTAGCTATAGTTTTTGCATTTGATAAGTTTCATTCATACCTTGTCTTGAACAAAGTCATTGTTTACACTGATCACTCTGCACTTAAGTATCTACTTGCAAAGAAGGATGCCAAACCTCGCCTTATTAGATGGATTCTTCTTCTCCAAGAATTTGATCTAGAAATTAGGGATAAAAAGGGAGTTGAGAATGTGGTAGCTGACCATTTGTCTAGGATAGAAGCTCCTGTCTCCGATTCAATCATTGAAAAACCAATCGGGGAAGAGTTTCCGGATGAACAATTGTATACGGTGATTCATGGTGCTTTCCCCTGGTATGCTGATTTTGCAAATTATGTTGTCATGGGTGCACTTCCCCCTAATCTCACTTTTTATCAAAAGAAGAAATTTTTATCTGATGTCAAGCATTATTTTTGGGAAGAGCCATTTTTGTTTAAGAATTGTGCAGATGGCATTATCAGGCGTTGTGTCCCGGCGGAAGAAATGACATCTATTATGAGCCATTGCCATGATGGCAAGGTAGGTGGCCACTTTGGGCCTACTAAGACCGCCTCAAAAGTTCTCCAATCAGGTTTTTTCTGGCCCTCCCTATTTAAAGATGTGCATGCGTATGTATCTTCTTGTGATCAATGCCAAAGAACAGGGAATATTTCGAGGAAACATGAAATGCCGTTAAACAACATACTAGAATGCGAACTTTTTGATGTTTGGGGCATTGACTTTATGGGACCATTCCCTAGCTCATGCTCCAATAAATACATTCTAGTAGCGGTTGATTATGTGTCTAAATGGGTCGAAGCGGAGGCTTTACGTACGAATGATTCAAGGGTGGTAGTTAAATTTTTGAAAAAACACATTTTCACTCGATTCGGTACCCCTCGAGCCATTATAAGTGATGGTGGCACTCATTTTTGCAACAAACAGTTTGATAATCTTTTGCAAAAATATGGTGTCACACATAAGATTTCCACACCGTACCACCCTCAAACGAGTGGTCAAGTTGAAGTGTCCAATCGGGAACTTAAACGCATCCTTGAGAAAACGGTAAATTCATCTCGAAAAGATTGGTCTCTTAAGTTAGATGATGCCCTGTGGGCATATCGAACTGCGTTTAAGACACCTATTGGCATGTCACCTTACCGACTCGTTTTTGGGAAAGCTTGCCACCTACCCGTTGAGCTAGAGCATAGGGCATTTTGGGCAATTAAATTGCTTAATTTTGATTTGCAAGATGTTGGCAAACACAGGTTGTTGCAATTGAACGAGCTGGATGAGTTCCGACAGGAGGCCTATGAAAACGCAAAAATCTACAAGGAACGAACAAAACGCTGGCACGACAAGCGCATCACACCGAGGGAGTTTACCGAGGGAGAACAGGTCCTTTTATTCAATTCCCGCCTCCGACTTTTTCCCGGTAAACTACGCTCTAAATGGTCAGGACCTTTCACTGTCATGAAAGTTTACCCCTCCGGTGCGGTTGAAATTTCACACGAAACAAAGGGTTCTTTCATTGTTAATGGCCACCGTTTGAAACACAATGAAGGAAATGGTTGTATGAGGGACCATGTGCACGTTACCCTCGTTGACCCACCACATTGATTGCACCTAAGTCAAGCTAACGACTATAAACAAGCGCTTCTTGGGAGGCAACCCAAGTTCTTTTTTATTTTATTTTATTTATTTTCCTTTCATTTCACTTTGTCTTTTCTTCGTTTTGTTTCTGTTTAATATTTTTACGATGTGCTTTCATCGTGTTTGCAGGTTTTCCATTCATTCGCACGATTCGACGCAAGCAGCCCTTTCCTTTAAAAAAAAAATAAAATAAAAAATAAAAATCGGATTGACTCAACGCCGCGGCGTTCCAAAGAAATAACGCCGCGGCGATAGCTACTGCATCCCAATGCCGCGGCGTTCCAAAAAATAACGCCGCGGCGTTAGCTACTGCATCCCAACGCCGCGGTGTTCCAAAAAAATAACGCTGCGGCGTTAGCTACTGCATCCCAACGCCGCGGCGTTATAAATCGAACGCCGCGGCGTTCGATGCATATATGGACCCAGCAGCTTTCCTCTTCCCCATTTCACTTACAACCCTATTTTCATTTCAAAACAAAAAAAAACCTAACTCTTCCTCCCCTTACAAAAATCCAAATTCCTTCCACATCACTCAATCTCTCTCCAATTCATCTTGAATCTACACTTCCCAACCGATTTCTTACACTTCCCACCGATCAAAACTCAAAAATTTCGGCCGAAAATCCACGTTCGCGACTCCCCACCGCCGCCGCCGGAATTGTGCCGCCACCACCGGACTTTACCTTGCATTTTCATCTTCTTTGGGCAAAGTAATAGCTTCATACATCACTTTGTGAAAATTGTCTACCCATTTTGGATTAAGGTACATATATTCTTTGTGGTAAATTGTGGGGTGCAAGTTGATTTTAATTATTGGATTGTTGATGATATCGTGCATTTGGTTGGTAGTTGCGAGTATCATTCGGGTCGATTGAATTTTGTGGGTTTCCTTTTCTTGCTCGTTTTAACCATTCCATTCGTGAGCTTGTTGTGCTTGTTGAGTTGAGCAAAATTTGGTTGTGGGAGTGATTTGTTGAAGAAGTTTGGGGATACCGAGTTTGAAATCAGTCGTGTGGGTGACTAGAGCGTTCTATCTTGGATACGTGTTGCCTAGTGTTAGGGGGTTGAAAATGAGCCCGCGACTTTCTAAGGGAAACAAAGGCAAGGCTAAGGCGACTACTTCTACTCCAGCGGATGACCCGTTGTATGATTGTCATAAATTTGTTAGCCTAGCCGCCTCTGTTTGTTTTTCCGAAAAATTGACAAAGAAGAATGTGGTGGATGAGCGAGCGTTGGATTGTTCGATTGAACCATTCAGGACGAATATTAGGAATCGAGGTTGGTTTGAGTTTGCTACGCAGCCCGGGGAGGCTATTATTCCTTTAGTCAAAGAATTCTATGCCAATGCCACCGGCAAGCCCGAAAACGTACACCGTTTAGTCTCAGGTCAGGGGGCGGAATGTTACCATTTCTTCCAAAAAAATCAATGAAGTACTTCACATGCCCATCCCTCGCTAGGATCAGTTTGAGACGTTTTTAAAGGACATTGATTATGCTGCAATCCATTCTGCCCTTTGTTATCCAGAGTCTATATGGACAGGTTTCAAGGACTCCCGTCCTATCTCAATCAAGGCAGGTAACCTCAACACCACGGCCCGCACATGGTATTACTTTGTTTGCGCTCGCCTCATCCCGACATTATCTTTGAGCACAGCTACTCGCGAGCGAGTCGAGGTTGTCTATGCTATTCATCATGGTCTCACCATCAACGTGGGCAAACTGATTAAGCAACAATTGATTCAGTCCATCATTGAGTGTTCTGGTGCCAAGAAGAATCTTTGTTTCCCCTCCCTGATCACCGCACTGTGCAAGAACGCCGGCGTCCAGTACTCGCCGATGGAGCATGTTGAGGTGCCGCGCCGGATTATTTCATACACACAGATTTGCCAAGCCGAGACTATAGCTGCTCGTTCTGGTCACCGTGCCTACCGACCCACTGCCACATCATCCACCGCCGCCCCGCTCTGCCTGCTCCGCCACGTCGCAAAGCCCCACAGCGTGTTTCCTCTTCTTCCGGTGTAGCGTCTGATGTCCCGCAGTGGGCAGTTAAGTTGGATCACAAGATGACACATATTGATCAGAATATTCTTGCTGCGCGATGGGACGCACACCGCCGATGGCAGTTTATGGAGAGTCCTATTCGGGCTAATGCATTTGGCCCTTGGCCCGGCGTTTGGCCCGAGTTTCCCCAGTTTGATCCGCTTGCTCCACTACACCCTCACCTCCAGCCTCCAGAGCCCGCTGCCGTCCCTGAAAATGACGAGGAGGGTGAGGACGACGAGGACGATGAGGATGATGAGACTGATGAGGACGAGACGGCGTCGGATGAGTAGTCGGATGTTGACGTCGTTTGAGAGCTTTCCCCTTTTTCATTATCTGCTTTACTATGTTATGATTGGCTGTAACTCTTTTGTACTCGATGCTTGTATTGTTTCCTTTGGTTTTGTTTGCGTTTTCGTGTTTTTGTTTCTCTTTCATGCTCTTTTGTTCACCTTCATGCGTTGATGTGGGTCACTTGAGTTTTCCTTCCGGCAGGTTTTAATAATGATTTGACTCCGGGATCTGAGACGCCACCTTTCTCCCTCCGTTCTCTAAATTTCAGGGATGTATCGCTTTTCCCTCTCCTATACTTAAGTTTTGCAACATTGAGGACACTGTTTAATTTCAGTTTGGGGGTGGGCGTACATTTTTGCATGTTGCTCGTGTTTCTTTTGTTGAGCTTTTGTTGATTATAACCTTGATGAATTAGAATTCATCAATGAGTGTACCCTTGCATAAGAACAAAATGCATTCGAATATCTCTACTCTGTCGAAGTCAAAGTTCCTTGTCTGTGGTCAACATGTCATATATTGTGACTTGAAAGCCCTTTTTAGTCATGTTTATGCGAATTCTTGCAGACTTAAAACGTTGAACTTTCAATTTTGTTGATTTTGAAGTGTGTATTAATGTTGTAAAGTCATAAAATGATTTAGGCCATCTTTCATTGTTGTTAGCCTTACATTTTGGCCTTCTCTATATTGCATAATCTCTAGACCTTGATTTGAGCCGTATTGATAAGAATGGAGTGTGCTAAGCACACTAGAAACCACCATTCGTCTTTATTTCATATGCCAAGACAACCACCTTCTAGCCTAAAAGAAAAACAATGTCTTGCACCCAATCAAGAGAGTTTACAACTTCATATCATTTGACTTGAATATGGGTAGTCACCTTGTTTTGATTTGAATGTACATGAGTTAGATAGTGATGTTTTGGCTATGTTGGGATATTTGAGGTTTGAAGTATTATGTAAGAAAGGGGATGAAATGAAAACTTGAGCAACGGGCTAAATATTCGAGAGAGAGATATTTAAAAAAAAAAAAAGTGTGCTCTCGACTAGGTTTTGATCTTGGCACTCAATTGGATCATTTGGCTTGGAAATCTATGTACAACCCGATATGAAAAGAAACAAGTTTGGGGGTTGTAAGTTGATAGGAAAAAGAGAGTGAAAAAGGGATAAGTGATAAGGTGTGAAAGTTTTTGTAGTCTATTTGCGAATTTAGATCAATGATTTTGAATTATAGGCTCTCTTGACTTAGTCACTTTATCCATATTTTCCAATCCTAGCCATCACCTAGCTTTACATTACAAGCCGTAAAGACCTTTTGATTGTGACTTTTGCACTTTATACACACCGATGGGTTCATGAATGTTGAATTGTTCCAATGTCTTTACTTTCCAATTGATTTGCATAATCTTTTCTAAAGTGTGCTCTTGACATGAATATGGATGTGGGAGTTCATGATTTAGGGATGGAAACTAAGATTTTGTGTGGTTTTTGAATTGTTGAATGTTCAAAGCTTTGGGTGACTATTCCAAAACTTCTTAGAAGGTATAATGCTTGTTGTGGTGTGTATGATTTGGCAAATTAACTTTTCAATCTTCATGTGTGCGCTTGATTCTATATGATCGAGGACGATCAAAGCTAAGTTTGGGGGTAGTTGATATATGTTATTTTTACACAAGTTTTACCCCTTTTATCAACTTGATTTTGATTGTTTCTTTAATAATTTGATCACATATGATGCTTTGAACCCGGTTTGCTTTGACTTTTCAGATTGGGTTAACAGCCGGAGGAAAGAGCAAGAACCGAAGGCAAAATGAAACAATTTTTGGAACTTTTCAAGGCAACGCCGCGGCGTTCAACAAGCGAACGCCGCGGCGTTCACAAGCAGTAGCCAACTCCGCGGCGTTCAACAAGCGAACGCCGCAGCGTTCACAAGCAGTAGCCAACGCCGCGGCGTTCAACAAGCGAACGCCGCGGCGTTCACAAGCAGTAGCCAACGCCGTGGCGTTCAACAAGCGAACGCCGCAGCGTTCGAGGCGGCAGTGTTGGCCTATAAATACCTCTTTTAGCCATTTTTTACCTAACTCACCTTGGATAGCAGCTGCCACACGAAAATAGAGAGAGAGGGAGCTTAGAAGAGAAGATTGAAGGTCAAAACATGGAGAATTCAACAAGGAATCCACATCTCTACAAGAATTAGGGAGTTTTTACATATTTGTTTCTTGAATTTGTTCAAATCTCCTATGACTTGTATGATTTATATTTGCACTTTTGACATGAATATGAGCTAAACTTGTTTGATTGAGGCCATGGATAGGCCATTTATGTTATTTTGATTGTTGTTTTGTTGGTGTTTATTGGATTAATTTTGGTTTTAGCTATGTATTCAATATTTGATCTCAATGCTACATTTACTTGATCACCAAGTGTTTGATAAAATGCCTAGGTTAGAGATCGAGAGATAATAACCTAGGGAAGATATAAACATTGAATACCCTATAGTTAAACCGACTAGAGATAGACTCGGTTTCTTTAGGTGGCTTTCCATTCACGTGGGGAATTCCTAGACCTTAAATGCATCCTCGTTAATTGGGTTTTCATATAGAGATATATAGGAAATCGTCACCAAGGGTAGGGTTGCTATGCCAAGAGATTGGGTAGTACGTACGTTAGGGAATTTCGCCTTAGCTAAATCAATCTAATAATCCAATAGAACCTAAATCACAATCGAAATGCATAATTGGTTAAACCATGTGCCTTGATCGCTTCTCTCTATTGTTTTCTCCCTTTATTTGGTGTGACGTTGCCTTAGTTTATTTTCTAGTATTTATTAATTAGTTAATCAACCTTTCTATCGACCGATTTAACTTAGAATTGAGTAATATAGTAGTCTTGGTACTTAGATTATAGTTTTCCCTGCGGATACGATAACCCTGGACTTAGAAATCCACTTTACTACTTACGCGACCTAGTTCTCTTGCTAGGATTTTGTCGTGTCAACAATCACTATGGTATCTAATACCCATCATCTTAAGATGTCGATCCAGCACTGCCTGTATCAAAGGCTTGGTCAATGGTTCAGCGACGTTGTCGGCTGAATTTACTCTCTGAATAGCTATTTTGCCTCTTCCAACGATTGTCTTTATTATGTGATATCTTCTCTCTATGTGCTTGGATTTGTTGTGAGACCTAAGTTCATTTGCTTGTGTAATAGCCCCGTTATTGTCACAATAAAGGGGCAATGGAAGCTCTACACTAGGGACCACCTGAAGTTCTCCAAGAAACTTCTTAACCCAAACACCCTCTTTAGCAGCCTCTGAAGTTGCTATGTATTCTGCTTCAGTGGTGGAATCAGCGGTTGTGCTTTGCTTGGAACTTTTCCAAGTCACCGCTCCACCATTGAGCGTGAATATAAACCTCGAGGTGGATTTTCGATCATCTATATCAGATAGAAAATCTGAGTCAGTGTATCCATCCACTTTCAAATCTCTATGTCCATACATTAGGAACATATCCTTAGTTCTCTTCAGATACTTTATGATATTTTTGACAGTAGTCCAATGTTCTTTTCCCGGGTTAGCCTTAAAATGACTTACAATGCTTACCGCGTAGGCAATGTTTGGCCGTGTACATAACATGGCGTACATCAGACTACCCACCGCAGACGCATAAGGTATCGTACTCATTTCTTTCCTATCTTCCTCACTTTGAGGAGACATAAACTTAAAAGGTGCACCCCGTGTCTGATAGGCAAGAAACCTTTCCTAGAGTCTCCCATCCAAATCTCTTTAGGATCTTCTCTAAGTAAAGTGGTTGGTAAAGTCCTATCATTTTATTTGTTCTGTCTATGTAGATACGAATCCTTAGAATATAGGTCGCCTCTCCCAAGTCTTTCATGGATAATGCATTTGAAATCCATGCTTTGATTGATGTGAGCATTCCTACATCATATCCTATGAGTAGGATGTCATCCACATATAAGACAAGGAAAGTGATTTTACTCCCGCAACCTTCTTGTAAACACAAGGTTCATCTTCATTTTTGACAAAGTCAAATCCCTTGACAGCAAAACGTAGATTCCAATTCCAAGAGGCTTTCTTAAGTCCATAAGTTTGCACACCTTATGGATATCAGACCCAGATGCAAAGCCTTTAGGCTGCTCCATATAGATATACTCCTCGAGGAATCCATTTAAAGCCATCTTTACATCCATCTGCCATATCTCATAATCCAAGTGTGCAACTATTGTGAGCAGAATTTAGATAGACTTGATCATTGCCACATGTGAAAAGGTCTCTTGGTAGTCAATTCTTTCTTTTTGACTATAACCTTTTTCTACAAGTCTTGCCTTGTATGTGTCAATGTTTCCATCTGGACCTATCATCCTCTTGTAGATCCACTTGTACCCTATAGGTGCAATGCCATCAGGACAATCTACTAGAGTCTAGACCTGGCTGGAATGGATCGAGTCTATCTCTGCCTGCTTAGCTTCTTGCCACTTTGCAGAGTCGATGTCCATTATTGCTTGATCATAAGTAGAGGGGGGGCCTTGGACTCCCACTGCTATAGTGTGGACACCCAATTCCTCTTGTAGCTGATACCCATAGTACCTATCAGGTTGATTGTGTTTTACCAAATCTTTGCAACGTTGGTAGTGTTTCTTTAAGTTCAGTGTGTGTTTCTTGAACAGTCGTCTCCCTAGGTGTTTCATCTTGTTCATTAAGAGCAATTTTCCTACCTGCACCACCTTCTACAATAAATTCATCTTCCAGAAGGTGCACTTGCAGTGCAACAATGGTCCTTTGATCATCTTTCATGTAGAAAAGGTATCCTATGAAATCCTCGAGAAAATCGACAAAACATACTTTAAGGGACCTAGCTTCCAATTTCTCTGCCTTAGTCTTCTTGGTGTAGGCAGGACATCCCCAAACCCTAATGTACTTAAGATTTGGTTTCCTATTTCTCCATGTCTCATATGCTGTCTTAGGAATGGAATTGGAAGGACATCTATTCAAGATATGAACAGTTGTAAAGAGTGCATGTCCCCACAAAGAGATGGGTAAGTCTGTGTAGCTGAGCATAGATTGAACCATATCCAATAGTGTTCGATTCCTACGTTCTGCTACCCCATTCAACTGTGGAGTTGCTGGTGGTATGAGTTGCAATATTATCCCATGTTCCTTCAGGAACTCATCAAACTCGTCACTCATATATTCACCTCCACTTTCCACTAAGGCCTTGAATACTTTGAACTTATCAAATGATTCAGACTTATACTTCATTAAATAGACTAGACCATACCTTGAATGGTCATCAGTGAAAGTAATGAAATAGTGGAAAACCTCTACGAGCCATTTCTCCAAATGGTCTGCACACGTCAGTGTGCACAAGTCCTAATACATTAGTGGCTCTTTCAAAAGTCCCGGTGAAGGGTGATCTAGTCATTTTCCCTTTGAGGCAAGATTCACAAGTTGGATAGGGATCCAATCCTAATGGGTTGATTTGTTAGGTGTATGCCCTTAATGCCAGGAATTCGATTGAGTAGAGCTTAGATAATTTATTTGTACAAAATGTTTGATGTTTCTATTTATAGAATAAAGGTTTTGATTTTGTTCATATAAATCTAATGGCATTTAACTGTGTTGAACAAATTAGTCCAAGAGATTTCAAGATAGACTTTCCACCTCTTATGGACAAGAGGAGGCACTGGAACAGTCCAGTACTTAATCTCTGAAACTGGGAGTTCGTGAGTTAACGAATATTAATTAGGCATTAATATTCAACTCATATGACACCTTCTTTGACAAGGAAGTGCCAGTCGTACACTGATTAGATAGTGGGAGATGGTGTCATGAATATGATTAATGGAATTAACTATTTGAACTCGACTCGCATTAATCCGATCACATGGGTATTTACTCTTTGGCAGTCAATGATTGGGATTAAGATTGTGATAGTATGTGCAAACTTTAGACCTGAGGAGTCATTTATAACATGCTTGAAGTATTGGATATGTTATCAGAGTAGTTAGACCCATATCACCAAATAGGTGGGGTAGACCTCGAAGTACGATCCAATAGTGCATTCGATGTTATAAGATAACTTGCCAAAAACAGGATTCACCATCTCGACAGCAAACGAGTATGTGACCTGTACGATCGTAAGTAATTGAAATTATAAGTCTTTGGCCAAATCATATAAAATATCCTGTGATTGTCACTGAGGGTAGTTTGGTAATTTCACATTATTATGATTCTAAGTACAGTATCAAGTTCTATGAGTTTGATTAAACCATTGCTCTTACTTGATCGGGTCACGTCGGTGAAGAGTTTATACACATATGGTATTCGTAGTCAAGGTTCCTGATGACATGATCATCTCGTTTTCAATTGGGTTACAATTTGGTTCCACGGTGTTGGGTAGATGACAACCTTATCCTTTGGAATCCTCTAACTACCAATTGAATCGAGCCTGGAGAGTCGCGCTATGTGAGGAAAAGGAATATTTCCTTAAGCTAAAGGTATTTTGGTAAAATCACATTTGATGTGAATTGACTGACAAAATAGATGGCATGATTTAATTAAAGATATTTAATTAGATTAAATAAATAAATTAATTTATAAGTTAAATTAATTGGAAATTAATTTATAAGTTGAATTATATTAATTGGATTAATGAAATTAATTAATTATCAATTTGATTGGACTTGGATTTAATTAATTACACATGGGCTAAGTCAAAACAAAGCCCGAAGCCCATCTACGAAGGCCATTTCGGCCGTCCCTTTTATGTGTAACTTAGGGGAGTCTTTTACTTAGTATAAATAATCAGTTAGTGTCAGAACTCCACACAAGAACACAAGTCATTGTTTTAGAATCTGACACTGAGCCAAAATAAACTTAGAGCATTATGAAAGAAAAATCCCTCCCTATCCATCCAACTAGCCGCCTGCAATTGTTGCCGAGGAGGAGATCGAGCTTTTCTCAAAGAATTTTTCTTTAGCGTGATTATCTAGAGGCAGGAGTCCGGGCTACTGCTGATAATTCGAGATTCAATAGACGAAAACCTAATTCGATTACGCTTGTGAATTCTCGTCAATTGATCTATATGCGTAATATCATGAATATCCCTGGATTGGATTCTCGGGTGTGATTCAGACTAAAAATTTTATCCACTAGACCGAATCACAACAGTGATATCAGAGCCAAAATTTGGGAATTTCATGATATTCGTTGTATGTTTATGTGTTTTAATTGTTATAATATCTTAAACATGATTTTACGTATTGTATGTGAATTCGGGTAATTTATGTTATGCATGCTTATCTGTAAAATTGATTTTTTAGGTGTTGAATTGGATTTATTAGTTAAAACAAAAAATTGAATTGGATTCGTGCATTTAAGAAAAATTGGATTTTTTGGAAAAATCGCGCTGCCCGGAGCGGCAGTTCGCCGTCGCCGGCGCTGCTGCTACAGTAGGGTTATGTTGGGCGAAAGCCCAACACCCACGGTGACAGTGTTGGGCTTGGCCCAGCGCATAAAAAGGCATGTTGAATATGTACACAGCGCTGGGCTCGCACCGTGTATGTGCGCTGGGTTTGCAGGTTATAATTTTCCTGGGCTTGGCCCAGTGCAATTAATTAATAAACTTGAGCCAAGCCTAGCTGTTGTTTAATTAATTAGTTTTTGAATTGGGCCTAATATAATTAATTATAGGGCTTGACCCAAATGATTTAAACTGGATTGATCAATTATCAATTAATTAATTATGTAGGTTCAATCCAAATTGAAAAACTTAACCCAAACATTTATCAAGTAAACAACCCTAATTAAATTTCGTTTCAACTTCTAAATTGGATTTAGTGAATAAATTTTAATTAGATTTAAGTTTATTCAAGAACCCTAAATTGGATTTAGAAAATTTAAATTAGATTTAATTTTATTCTAAATTGGATTTAGTTACTTTATTTAAATTGGATTTAAACTTGAAAAATTTCAATTGAACTTAGTGTTAGAGTATATGCTCTTGAATGCCATAAAGAGGATAGATTTATAGGGCATAAACATTGTAACTAAACTATGGTTTTTCTATTAATATAAGGCATGACACGAAAAATCTTTACGTGTTTGCATAGCAAGTGGACTGGTCGTGTGTAGTAATAAAGTGGATTTTTAAGTCCGGGATGTCGAACCCACAAAGACTCGTATTTTAGCTTAACAAGTTAAAAGCATTTAAAATTAAATCAAAAGAGGATGATTAATTGACAATGAAAAAGTGAAAACGATACTTTGACAAATTGATTAAGATTCTTATGTGAGAAAGCAACTAAGGCACATGCTCCGACCGTTATTACTCGTTAATATATATGAGTGATTATTCGAATTATTAGACTACTATTGCTTTGGTGGAAAAAACCTTAATTAATTACTACCCGATCTCTCGGCCGTAATAATCCTATGATTACGTGACGGTTCTCTAAATAATTCTATCCGAGAATCAAATCATTAACCATTCATTCACGTTTTAGAATTTCCTTGGATTAATCCAGCTAACAGCAACCGGAAATCTATACCTATCTCTAGGAGCAATTCCTCTTATTTTTCGGATGATGTGTTAATTCCTTTGAACCCTAATCTATATTCTCTCGAATCATAAACTAGGCTAATTAGCAAGCATATGTTGATCAGGCATACGATTGGAATAAAAGCATAAAATTAACACACAAAGCAATAATAGAATTAAGAAGAACAATCAATTCATATATATAAACTCATAAAATTGGCATTCACATGGCCTTAGTTAAAGTAAATTAGTTCATACTCATAATTAGAAAAACAACGAAAATCGTAGAATTATTCATAGACAAATAATCTAGAAAATAAAATTCTCCCTATTACGAATTGATGAATTCGTGTAGAATCGTCGTTCTCTTAGTCTTGCTCGTTTCTTGGCTCCAACTCTCTTCCAAAGCTGAAAATTTCGAACCCTAATGATGTTGGAAGAGGATGTATTTATAGATGATGATCTCCAGGTCTCTTAGTTGAAAAATTAGGAATGAAAACTTTCCAAAACTCGTCCAGCCGCCTCTAACGTCCGGACTGTATTTTTCCCACGTACGTACGTTGACCAGTCAATGTCCGGACTGCATTTCGGCCACGTATGGACTGTGAAGGCAGTGTAAAAAATTTGTGTTTTTCTGCTCCTTTCGCTCAATTGTTAGATTTTTACCCCTGTACTCATTTAACAAACATATCAAAGCCACAAGTTGTAAAAATCACTCATAATCGACTCTAAATCAAACAATTATCGAGCCCTAAAACACGTAAAACTCAAGCTTATCAAGGCAGTTGATTGTTGTTTTCTTATAGGCATTTATAAGGTGTGAATAAACAACGTAAAGTCCTTGATGACAAGGCAAACCTTCTACCTCCTATGGGATAGGAGGAAAGGCACTAGAATGGTTTAACCCTGGACTTCTAAAAGGGTTCGCAAGTCTAAGAAATATCTATTGGGCATCAATAGTGAATAAAGACTTGTATGATGTAAGTTTCGACAGAGAAAGTGCCAGTTGTACACTATGGAAATGGTAGTGGGAACTTATATCATAGACGTGTCAGTTGGACTGATATGTTCGAACACGGCTCGCATCAGTTCATCACATGGGTATTCACTCATTGACAGTCAATGATGAAACTGGTAAGTAGTGATAGGTACGTGTGAACCTCTGACCTGAGAAATCGAGTTGAAGATGTACTTGTGACATCAAGTCTGTCATTAGAGTAGTTAGATTCAAATCACCTGTTGGTAGAATCGACCTCGAAGTGCGACTTGATGGGCAAGTAGCATTTTTAATTGATTTGCAATATGGAATTTATTCTCTCATAAGTGAATGAGTAAAATATCCTATGCGATCATGAATAAGTGAGGGTGAAAGTCTTTTGCCAAAGCATTTAAATACCTCGACTTATTATGAGCTTAGGCATATGGTCAAGTTATATGAGTTTGACTTTAAACCATGACTCTTACTTGACTGGAATATAAGAATAAAAGGTTTATACACGTACGGTATTCATGGCGTAAAGGTTTGGAATGATCCTATTCATTCGTTCTCAATTGGGTTACGGCATGAGCCATGAGACTGGCTAGGTGTCACTCACACCCCTTTGGATTGCTCCCAATTGCCTTTTGAGACGAACCTAAAGAGTCGCGCTTAAAGGAAGTGCAAAAGGAAAAATATGGGAAAAGGACTTGAGAGAAATTCACGGCATTGGATGCCGTCATTAATTTATTAATTATTGGATAATTTAATTAATGAGTTAATTAATTTCTTGGAGAAATTGAATTATAAATTAATTAGGAATTGAATTATCAATTTATTTATTGGATAAATAAATTATCCAATTAATTAATTAGCAAGCAAGACGAAAGCCCGAAGGCTTCCGAGCCCACTAAGGGGCAGCCAAATAGATGCCCAAATAGGGCTCTTGCATGCTAGGGTTATTGTTTCATAATGATATAAATATATCACAAGGTGAAAAATAACACAAGGCAACTTACATAAGTTTCTCTCCATGAAAAAGTCTCCCACCTCTCTCTCTCTCTCTCTAGCCGTCTTTGACAAGGAAGAAAGGATGAGTTTTTCCTTTTTGATTCCGGCGTGATGAATTAGAGACGTTGGCAAATTCGGCGTTAGAGAAAAGGATCACGTTCAGAAATCAACATACGCGAGAATGGTAATTTTTCTATACACAATTAAACACGAGGATTAGAGATGATTCGGGCTTTGGGAATTAAATTTACTTTCCACTGCGTTTTATTCGTATAATTCCCAACACTTAGAATTGTTCAAAGTCTTACTTTGGATTTAAAACTCTTTTTCAAAGTTGATATATATCAAATTGGATTTGTTGAATTAGATTTAAATATCGCTTTTCTTAATACATGATATTGCTATGTGCTTAGATTAAATTACCCATTAGACTTTATTTGATCAATTAGATTAAAGTATTCAAAATAAATTGGATTTATTTTGATGATATTAAATTGGATTTAATTGAAGAATAAATTGGATTTAATCTTAAGACTAAATTAGATTTAAAGGATAAATTCAGATATGTGTTTTAAATTGTTTATGTGCTCCTTACATATGTGATGGTGACACCATGTATGGACTTAAGGTTTTATTTATGCTGTCTTACCTAGGTTGTATTGGGCCGGTTTTGAGCCCCCCAATTTGTATCTTCAATTCATAGAATTTTGTATGGGTTATTTCTATGTAATTGTTTTAGAGATAGGCCCAAATGGCAGTTCATGGTGTCACATGAAGTCTTGGAGAATCAAGAAGATTAGATCTTTGTATAGGGCCCATTCCTTTTAATAGATAGGACCCCTCCCCGATCTCTCATTGGCTCGAGTTGATCTAGATAGTCGATACATGTGTGTGTTGTTAGAGTCGCTAGGCTTACTCTTATGCATTTCCAATTATTGCGCGACAAAGAAATTAATGTGCAAAAAGAGACCAACTTAATAACATTATCGAAAGTTATAATTCTTCCAAATTAAAATACTGATTAAGTAAAGGGGCATTGGATGTCCTAGCTCTCCATCAAACTTTAGAAGGTGAGTTCATTTCTAGTGCATGGCATCTTCCCGGAATAAGGGTGTCATGCATCAAGACATGGTACGCTATCTTCTCTGTTGCATTTGATGCCTTCATGTCAAAACAAATTTTGCCCCATATATCGTTCAAGGTTGCAAGAGAAGATTAAATTGTTAGGCTGATAGTAGTTGATGGAATAAATGGCTCAGATGGATCATCACCTATATATTGAAAAAGTTTGCGATTCAGTGATCCATGAGGTAAAGGGGATTGACTCATCGGTTGAACTGATTGATGTTTGACAACACCTCAATGATCTAACGTTCCATATATCGTTCAAGGTTCCAACTTGTTTAGATCATTGGGAAAACCAATCACTCACTATGAAACCAATCCAACGAGGTTTCCGATTATTGCAGTGGGAGTGCAATATTTCGAGAAAAATTGTGGGAGTCAAGTAAATATTGAAATCCTTGATTTTACTTGAAAGTACAAAATAACACATCTAATCGAAACTCTTGGTTATTTTTCTGCAGTTTATTTTCATCACAATGACTAACCCTTTGACAATACTACTGGAGAAAAATGTCCTCATTGGACCAAATTCCGTTGATTGGATACGAAATCTGAGGATTGTCCTCAGCCTTGAATCTTTGGGACATTTGCTCGACGAAGAGATGCCTGAAGTCCCAGACCCTGGATCTTTTGAAGATCAGCTTGCCCGTGAAGACTGGATTAAAGCCGACACTCGTGTCAAGCGGTACATGTTGGGATCGATGACCAATGAACTGCAATGATCTCATGAAAAGATGAGAACAGCTACTGAAATCATGGTTTACCTAAAGGAACTCTACGGAGAGCATAGGAGGACTGCTCGTTATGAAACTTCATGTTAACTCTTTGGGGCGAGAAAGAAGGAAGGAGAGAAAGTTGGGGATCATGTTTTGAAGATGATCTCCATGTTCGAGAGATTGGAAGCCCTCGACTTCTCTATGGACTTGCAGCTTTAGGCTGATCTCATCCTGCAGTCACTACCCAAGTCTTTTTCGTAATTCATAGTGAATTTCAATATGAATGACATTGAGTATTCACTGCCGGGTCTTTTGAACAAACTCACAAATGCTCAATCACAAATGGACCCCAAGACGAAAGAGAGTGCTTTGGTCATTTCTACTGAATCTTCAAAGAATCAGAAAAAGAAACAAGGCAAGAAGCAACTGGCAGTGACAAATTCTTCTGGGAAGACCAAAGGCAAGGAAAACAAAAAGAAGAGGTTCAAGGGTAGGGATCCGAAGAAGACAGACATCTACTTCCACTGAAAAGAAGCAGGGCATTGGAAGCGTGACTGTCCGAAGATGAAAGCAGAAAATAAAGTAGGGATAGAACTATATGTTTTTGAACCAGGATATGGAGGCACGTAGAAAGCTAGTTGAGAATGAAGTGATGATCAATGTAGGAAGCGGACACAGCGTGGCTGCAACTCACATTGGAATTACTTTTGTTACATTAATTTCTGGACATCAAATTAGATTAGATGATTGCCTTGTTTTGCCACAATGGGCCCAAAATATTATTTATATTCCTGTATTGGTCAGGAAAGGGTATTTGTTTACATTTAAACATAATTTTTGTGATATTTATTTTAGAAATAAGTGTGTTGGCTCTGCATCTTTAATTAATGGTTTATACTATTTGAATGTCCGAAATTAATCTATGGTTAATACTATGACTAGAAAATGCAGTATGAATGGAATGAACCAAAAACTCATATGGCACCTTAGACTGGGACATGCCAGTGAATTTAAGATTCACCAGTTGGAAAAACGTGGGCTCATTGGTCCACTTGGGTCTGACCCACATCTGACTTGTGGATCGTGCCTCAAAGGTAAGATGACTAGGTCACCGTTCACTGGACATTTTGAAAGGGCAAATGAAGTTTTAGGATTAATCCACACTGACGTTTGTGGACCTCTCAAAGATGCGGCCCTTGGAGGTTTTCAGTACTTTATAACCTTCACAGATAAGCACTCTAGGTATGGTCTAGTTTAACTGATGAAGTATAAATCTGAAGCACTTAAATGGTTCAAGGAATTCAAAGCTTTGACTGAAAAAAAAACTGGGCACAATATCGAGGCACTGAGATTTGATCGAGGTGGCGAATACATGAGTGCCGAGTTTGACGAGTTCTTAAAAGAACAAGGCATAGTATTACAACTAACTCCTCCAGCAACCCCACAATCAATGGAGTAGCAGAAAGAAGGAATCGTACTCTATTGGACATGATACGCTCCATGCTTAGCTACACCGATTTACCCATCTCGTTGTGGGGACATGCTTTGCTTACAGCTGCGCACATTCTGAACAAATGTCCCTTGAAATCTATTCCCACTACACCATATGGGATATGGAGAGGTAGGAAGCCTAGTCTGAAATACATAAGATTATGGGGTTGCCCAACATATGTAAAGAAGACCAATGTAGAGAAACTGGAGGATAGATCCTTGAAAGGACGTTTTATCAGGTTTTCCATAGATTCGATGGGATACCTATTTTACCTGCAAAATGATCATAGGATCATCGTGGCCTTGCAAGCCCACTTTCTTGAAGAAGAATTCATTCGAGAAGGTGGTGCAGATAGAAAGATTGTTCTGGAAGATCAGGATAACGTCCATTCGAAGACATCAGTTCAAGAATCTGAACCTAACTTGACACAACTGTCGCAGCGACGATCTAGCAGAGTATCTCAGCTGCCTGAGAGATATGGCTATCTGCACAAAAAGTAGCATTATTTGTATGCCGTTGCAGAAGGAAGCCATGGAGATGATCCCTCGGACTATGATGAAGCAGCGATGGATATAAATTCCTCTAAGTGTCTTGAGGCTATGAAAGCAGAGATTGATTCGATGTATTCGAACCAAGTCTGGACTCTTACTGACCTACCAAATGGAGTATGAGCAATTGGGTGCAAATGGATCTATAAGAAAAAGATTGGTCCGGATGGCAAGGTGGACACCTATTAGGCCAAGCTAGTGGCAAAAGGTTATAGTAAAAAACAGGGCATTGACTATGAGGAAACTTTTTCACCAGTAGCCATGATCAAATTTATTAGAGTTCTGCTAACCATAGTTGCAAACTTAGACTATGAAGTCTGGCAAATGGATGTAAAGACAATATTCTTAAATGGACACTTAGATGAGGACATTTATATGCAACAACCCAGGGGCTTTATATTCGAAGCCAACTCTCATAAAGTTTGCAAACTTAATCCGTCCATCTAAGGACTGAAGCAAGCCTCTCGGAGTTGGAATCTGAGGTTCGATGAAGAAGCCATGAAATATGAAATCATCAAGAATGTAGATAAACCGTGTGTCTATAAAATGGTCAGTGGGAGCAAGTTGACATTCCTGGTTCTATACGTAGATGACATACTATTTATAGGAAATGACATAGGCTTATTGACTTCGGTCAAGACATGGATCTCAAGTACATTTTTCATGAAAGGCTTAGGAGAAGCGACCTACATTCTTGGAATTTGCCTTCATAGAGATAGAGCGAATAGAATGATTGGTCTCTCCTAAGCGCTCAACATAGAGAAAGTTCTTAAGAGATATTAAATGCATAACTCTAAGGGAGGACTTTTGCCCATGAGACATGGCATTCATCTTTCCAAATCTATGAGTCTCAAAACGGACAAGGATAGAATGGAAATGAGGAATATACCCTCTGCATCCGCTGTGGGTAGTCTCATGTTCGCGATGTTATGCATGAGGCCTGATCTGGCACATGCTGTAAGCATGGTCAGTAGGTTTCAAGCTAACCTGGGGGAGCCTCACTGGACAGTAGTGAAGTGTATCTTTAAGTACTTAAGAAGAACTAAAGATATGCTACTAATATATGGGAATGGAGAATTAAAAGTGGATGATTACATCGACTCAGATTTCCAATCTGATCCGGATGACCTTAAATCTACCCCTGGGTACATATTCACACTCAGTGGAGGAGCAGTGTCTTGGAAAAGTTCTAGGCAAAGCACAACTGCTGACTCCACAACGGAGGCAGAATATGTGGCAACCAAAGAAGCTGTTTGGATGAGAAATTTTGTGGCCAAACTTGGAGTGGTTCCTAGCGTGGAGATGCCATTGCCACTGTGGTGTGACAACAACGAAGTTATTGCGCAAGCTAAAGAACTAAGGTCTCACAACAAATCTAAACACGTGATGAGGAAATATCATATAATACGAGAAATCATTGGAAGAAGCGATACAGCCGTGCAGGAAATAGCCTTAGCAGAAAACGTGGCTGACCCACTCGCCAAGCCATTATCACAGGCGGTGCTAGATAAATATTATCTTGAGAAGATGGGAATCAAATACCATAGCGATTGGCGTTGAGTGAAAGTGGGAGATCGTTAGGTGTATGCCCTCAATGCCTATGAGGAATTAGATTGAGTAGGTCTCAGATGAGTTATTTGTACAAAACGTTTGATGTTTCTATTTATAGAATAAAGATTTTGATTTTGTTCATATAAATCTAATGGAATTTAACTGTATTGAACAAATTAGTCCAAGAGATTTCAAGAGACTTTCCCCCTCTTATGGATAAGAGGAGGCACTAGAACAGTCCAGTACTTAATATCTGAAACCGGGAGTTCGTGAGTTAACAAATAGTAATTGGGTTAGATAAATATTATCTTGAGAAGATGGGAATCAAATACCATAGCGATTGGCGTTGAGTGAAAGTGGGAGATCGTTAGGTGTATGGCCTCAATGCCTATGAGGAATTAGATTGAGTAGGTCTTAGATAAGTTATTTGTACAAAATGTTTGATGTTTCTATTTATAGAATAAAGATTTTGATTTTTTTTATATAAATCTAATGGAATTTAACTGTATTGAACAAATTAGTCCAAGAGATTTCAAGAGACTTTCCCCCTCTTATGGACAAGAGGAGGCACTAGAACAGTCCAGTACTTAATATCTGAAACCGGGAGTTCGTGAGTTAACAAATAGTAATTGGGCTAGATAAATATTATCTTGAGAAGATGGGAATCAAATACCATAGTGATTGGCGTTGAGTGAAAGTGGGAGATCGTTAGGTGTATGCCCTCAATGCCTATGAGGAATTAGATTGAGTAGGTCTTAGATAAGTTATTTGTACAAAACGTTTGATATTTCTATTTATAGAATAAAGATTTTGATTTTGTTCATATAAATCTAATGGAATTTAACTGTATTGAACAAATTAGTCCAAGAGATTTCAAGAGACTTTCCCCCTCTTATGGACAAGAGGAGGGACTAGAACAGTCCAGTACTTAATATCTAAAACCGGGAGTTCGTGCGTTAACAAATAGTAATTGGGCATTAATATTCATCTCATATGACACGTTATTTGACAAGGAAGTGCCAGTCGTACACTGATTAGATAGTGGGAGTTGGTGTCATGAATATGATTAATGGAATTAATATATTTGAACTCGACTAACATTAATTCGATCACATGGGTATTTACTCTTTGACAATCAATGATTCGGATTAAGATTGTGATCGTATATGTGAACTTTAGAGCTGAGGAGTCATTTATAACATGCTTGTAGTACTGGATATGTTATTAGAGTAGTTAGACCCACATAACCTGATAGGTGGGGTCGACCTCGAAGTACGATCCAATAGTGCATTCGATGTTATAAGATAACTTACCAAAAATGGGATTCACCGTCTCGACAGTAAACGAGTATGTGACCTGTACGATCGTAAGTAATTGAAATTATAAGTCTTTGGCCAAAACATATAAACTATCCCGTGATTGTCACTGAGGGTATTTTGGTAATTTTACATTATTATGATTCTAAGTACAGTATCAAGTTCTATGAGTTTGACTAAACCATGGCTCTTACTTGATCGGGTCACATCGGTGAAGAGTTTATAGGTTCGTGATGACATGATCATCTCGTTTTCAATTGGGTTACGATTTGGTTCCACGGTGTTGGCTAGGTGACAACCTTATGTTAGGATTATGCCCTCAGATGCCATAGAGGATAGAATGTATAGGGCATATATCTTGTATTGAACTTAAACTCTTCTTAAATAAAAGGCATTATTGAGTTTTCACTTAATTCATATCTGCATCTATAAGTTGTGTAAAACGTTTTGTCCATGTTTTCAGTGCGATCCCTCTACTTTCTATGGGATAGGAAGATTGGCACTAGGGAGATCGATCTTGATCACTAAAATAAGTTCGCAAGTAATATGAAGTCTTTAATAGACAAATAAAGACTTCGAATACTTGTACAATCTTAGCTACGACATGGGAGTGCCTGTCTGGTATCATGGGATGATAGGAGATTAAGATTGTTGACACGTCAGTGGAACTGATATGTTCGAACACGACTCGCATCGGTTCTGTCACATGGGTTTTCACTCTGTGACTGTCAATGACGGAACTGATTATGCGTAATAGGTATATGTGAACTTTTGACCTGAAGTATCAGGCTGAAGATGCACTTGTGACGTCAAATCTTTCACTAGAGTAGTTAGACCCAATTCACCCTTTGGTGGGGCCAACCTCGAAATGTGGACTTGATGGGCAAGTGGTAATCTTAGTAGATATCTAATATGGGATTTGTTCTCTCATAAGTGAATGAGCAAGTACCCTATGTAATTATAGATAAATAGAGATCAAAGTCTTTAGCCAAAGCAAATGAGACGATTGTACTTGGCACTAAATCGATCTCAATGATCTCGTATTTATTATGATTTATACATATGGTCAAGTCCAGTGAGTTTCACATAACCATGACTCTCACTTGACCGGGGAACGTGAACAAAGGGTTTATACATATACGGTATTTACGATTGGATGGTTTCAGAATGATCCTATCATTCATTTTCGTTTGGGTTACGAAGTGGACCATGTGACTGGCTAGGTGTTACTCACTTCATATGGTTTCCTCTCATTGCCAAACGAAATGAACCTAAAGAGTCGCGCTAAAGGATTGACAAAGAAAAATAAAGAAAAAGGAATTTCTATTATTTCTTCTGGGAGTTTTAATTTATTTGATAAATTAAATAATTAATTATTCATTAGATGAAATAATTAATTATAATGATAAGATTAATTATTAATTAATTTCCTTGTGAAATATATTAATGAATTAATTTATCTAATTAATTTGGTTATTTAATTAATTAGTTTATTTATTGGATACAATAAATTATTAATTGAAATAAGAAATTAATTAAACAAAAAAATCACGGGGCTAAATAAGGAGTCCAATTGGATGCCTACTAGGCCTCAATGTGGCGTCTTTGAGAGGCCACATATTAGGGCTCTTTTGTTTTGACTTGTTCAATAAGTCATGAGGTATATAAGGACTCTTTGACTTAGAACAAAAGAAGAAGATAATACACAACTCTCATAACTCTCAAAAAGAAAGAAAAATATTCCTCCCCTCCTCTATACCTACCCATCGACCATAGAGAAAGAACCAAGGGGATTTTTCGTTTGCTGATCTGTGCGTGACGATTTAGAGACGACGTATTTTCGTTGTTCGGATCAAGTTCAAGTTTGAAGAATCAAACCAAAGGATTGAAGATTTGGAAGCTTCAATATTTCGAGTTTGGAGAAGAAGAAGTTTTTCTCCATCATAATATTCATATTAACGAGTAAGTTTTATTCGTTATACGCTTTTAGATTCAATTATGCGAATTAGAGTACCAATTGGGATTTCGTTTTAATATTTGAAATCTCTTCCGCTGCATTTATGCTTTTTCGAACGAAACCCAACAGTGGTTTCAGAGCCAATCTTTGATTTTGATATTTGATCTTGTTTACGTGATTTAAGAATTGCATGTTATGTGTTTTTGAAGCATGTTTGTATATTTTTCATAAATCTGCGTTTTATGGTTTTTTGCCTAGTTTTTTTATTTTTAGTTGTTGTAAATCTGGGGATATTTGATGATATTGAAAATCAAAAAATACCGAGGAAAAACTGGGCTCGAAAACCCCGAGAAAAACGCGCACAGCTGCCCGCGCTGTTTAGCGAACGGCCCGGCCCTGCCCAGTCACGGCCCATCGGGTCGTGACCGTGGCCCGACGGGTCGTGGGTTTGGATACCCAATTCGTTGATCCGGGTCATGGATTCGGGTTGTAAAATGGGCTATGTTTAGGTCGAAATTGATTTTTGAATTTTGGGTGATTTTAATTAATTGGGTGGATCAAAAGGATGATGACTCGAATAATTTAAATCAAGCCCAATTGAAAATTATCCAATTTCGATTTGTTAATTAATTTGGACTTAATCTAATTAAATTTAAATGGGCCAACTAGATTGGTGATTTGGACTTAAATTAAATTAAGCCCAATAAGAAATTAATAAACGTGAATGTTGTTCTAATTAATTATTTTGAGTCCAATTAAATTGAATCCAAGTGGACCAAAAGGATGGTGACTTAGGTTTGATGAAATCGAGCCCAATGAGATTAATTGGAATATAATATTTAATTAGAACTAATTAATTATTTTTCTTGGAGATTAACAATTGATTTATGGATTAAATATTATTATTTTTTTCCTCGACTTGGAAATTACTTCATTTTGAATAAGGAATATAAATTATTTTTCTTGGAGATTAATAATTAATTCTTTGTTCAAATAAAAGTATTTCTAATTTTTGATGGCTTTAAATCATAATAAAATAAAATATAGAATTCCATATTTTATGTGTTCATATTATTTTAATTAAAGGTAGATGCACTTAATTCTTAATTTCGTACGCACTTAATTCTTAATTTCGTACATCTAAGTCATCTAGTTGGACTAGAATGATTTTAATTGAAATAGTGAATATGTGAAATCATAAGGAGTTTTATAAATGACTTTTTAGTTGGACTAAAATTTTAATAATCAACATAAGTGATTTAATATTGCGAGCATGTATTAAATGTTGCGAGCATGTATTAATTGATGCGAGCATGTCTTATGTGATTCAAACACTAATCATGGACTTAGAATTATATGTTTTACCTTTAATTTTATGGGTTATCAAATTTGAAGCTATTTATTATATTCTTAGAAATTATGCATCATGAGTTGTTTTAGAAATCGAGATAAAATAGTTCAAAGTTGATAAAGTCAAAAGGCCCATGAATGTTTAATAGGTTTAATCTATGTCTTTTGTGATGGCCCATTGGTTCGGGCCCTTTAGTAAAAGTCCATGATCAAGTGATGAATTTATTTATTCATTTATTTAAATTCTATGTTTATTTATATTGAAAGGCATGATTATTAGTAGTATTTTTATGCATGATCAATATAGAATAAAGCGCTATATAACTTCAATAATGTGCAAAGTGAGACCAAAATCTTTTGACGAATTAAATTCTTTCAAATAAATTATACGGAGTTTGAAAAGGATGTTTGACATCCTCACCCTCTACTAAGCTTTCTAAAATTAGAATTACTATAAATGTGTAATGCTTCCCAGTTATGGGGGTTATACATTTAGAAATAATTTGAAATTTTATAAAGTGCATGCAAATGCCTTAATCGAAACATATTTCACCCTAGAAACTTGTTCGGTTGCAAGGTGAAATTCAAATGCTAGATTATAGGAGTTAGTGGGATAAACTCGGGTAGTTCACGAACCTAGAAATCGAATGGGTTGCAGTTTGGTGAACTATGGGAAAACGTATTGAAACATTTATTGGATAAAATGATATTAGATATCACTTCAAATAATTAATGGGCCAGAAACCGGTTACGTTGCAACCTATTTAATTAATTGAGGACCTCAATACCTGCTGTGGAATCGATGCCAATGATGATTCCCGATTTTCACATGGGATTGTGGGATTCGAAAAATGCAATGAGAGCCAAGATAAATTTTAAATCCTTAATTTTTCTTGGTTAAGTCAAAACAAGTAATCTAATAAATCTGGTTTATTTCTGCAATCATTTTCTCGTTTATCTCTCTCAAATATAACAAACCCACTTATGAAATTACTGGAAAGAAATGTTCTGACTGGTCCCAACTATATTCAATGGCTCGCAATCTTAAGGAATGTCCTGAGTGAAGAGTCGATTGAATATATGTTGGAAACAAATCGTCCTGTAATTCCTAAGAGGAATGAGGATGAAGAGGTTCAACTGGCTCACTTTAATTGGACTTATGACAATTATAAAGCTAGAGGATACATTCTTTGCTCAATGTGTAGTGAGCTGCAAAGTTCACATGACACAATGAGCAATGCTAGGGACATAATTCTTTCCCTGGAAGAAATGTTTGGAGAGCATGGTAGGACCATAAGATATTTTATATCAAAAGAACTCTTCAGAGCGAGGATGAGAGAGAAAGAGAATGTGGGAGACCATGTTCTCACGATGATGATCCTAATGGAAAGACTTCGGTCAATGCATTTCTATATGGATATCCATCTTCAAGTTGATCTCATCGTACAACCGCTGTAACACCCAATATTCTCGGCTCCTAATTTCGTAGAAGTGAAGGTAAACATTACAATCACCGCTAATTAGATTTCGTAAATTATTTGACGGTAGTGATTCGCGTTCGACTAAAAATATTTTTCTACTTGCTTATATAACTATTATTAAATCTATATGTGAAATAGGTTAGTAGTATTTACACCTGGTGGAATAGTTAATGCATTATATCATTTAAGGTGTATATATATATCTATATATATATTCATCTTCATCAATTGATAAATGGGATCATGCCTAACTACATATATATATATAGGCACAAACACATGCACATGCACACACACACACACACACACACATATATATATATTCGTACAGCCACATGCACTAATAGGGGGAGGAAGATTAGGAGGTGGCAAATTAAGCTAAGCACATCTCATCTTGCCTAAAAATGTGGCCCATGGAGGATTAATCTCCATTTATTTTTTCTCTACCTTTTTGACCAACACCTCCATATATACACCAATTCAGCCTTCAACCTCACTCATCACCACGCCTGAAAACTCTCTGAAAATCAGCTCCTATCCCACCTCAAATACAAGAAAAGCTGGAGAAAGAAATCCAGTAGGAGGAAGCATCATCCTTTCTTCTTTCTCTTAAGGTATATGGTAGTTAATCATTGCTTTTGCATGAATATGTTGTAGACTAAATGTAGCTCAAGCTATATATGACCTGGAATTTAGAGTATCATATCATATATATGTATTTTAGTTAACTTCAATGGCATGATGTTCAGCTGTGTTTGAAACTTTCAGTTTCTGAAGTTACGTTTAAAGCTGTAATGAGGTGCCTAAAATTGTGAGTTTGATTATGATAAATTTTCTGGAATAACTTGATTGTGTTTTAAACATCTATCAAAAATTTTGTAAGGGTTAGAGTTTTGTGGAATTTTCAAAAAATCGTTGAACAAAATCGCCAGTCTATTCGGCGGAAGTGAAAATTGTTACTGTTTTGAAGATATTTCGTGTACCTGGAAATTTTGGTTTACTCTAAAACTTTTATGGTAGCTTGATCAATGTGTTATAGAGACGTCACATAAATTTCGGAATTTTTCAGTGAACAGGGGATTTTACAAAAATATTTGAATATAAGGTGTCTGTTCTGAAACAAATCTGCCGGGACAGTCCCGTTTCGTTGATCGAATCCCCAATTTGATAAGGAAATTAAATCTGGAAAAATTATTTAGACTTTTTCAGCATCCTTTCTGATATCCTGAAAAATTGGAGAAAGAAATTCAAATCCGAGAATGTGTTACAAAATTGTTGAAATATATTGCGCATGTAAGGGGGTTTGTTTGAACTTAATTGCCTAGATGTTGGGATAGTAGGATATAACTTGTTGTATGTGATTAGCTTAAAGTGTATTGTTTTATGAAAATGATGGTATTTTGAATCACAGGATACTTTCGTGATTCCGAGGCCGAGGCAACGACGCCGGTTTATTATTGTGAGGGTTTCTCTTATTCTTTCAACTTGATCTTGCTTACCATTTTTCGTTCCCTTTATTTAATAAATCATAGCCAAGTGTGACCTCATAAAGTTTCATTGATCAGACTTTTATTCTCATCTAAGGTAAGTGTCCAACCGTGTCCTAATTTGTAGCCTATCGTTCTTATTTCCGCTCGCTCTCGCTCGAATACAAATCAGTGTACATATTCTAGTAGGAAACTCGTTGAAACGATTATTCTTCTTGGCTCTATTCCGTCGGCTAAGGGAGCTAAGTGCTATACGGGACAAAGTGCCACGTGACGGCGGGGGCCACCGCTTGAACCCGTAGGAGCCACCTCTAGAATCCCGAAGTCTGGCATCCATCCGCGATGTGTCGTTTTCTTGATATACAGCTTTGATTCGAAAAAGCAGAGTGAAGGGAGCTAAGTGCTATACGGGACAAAGTGCCACGCGACGGCGGGGGCCACCTCTTGAACCCGTAGGAGCCACCACTAGAATCCCGACATCTGGAACACTTCATAGAACATAAAGGTGTGAAACCTCCTGCTGGTATGGGACAGTGGAAGGTGGATCACGATCACATGATATGATTACAAAAGTACATGGGTTATGTCCTCTGATTCATACGTAACATACTCGATTAATTTAACTTGTGATATGTTATTGTATTCTTTTGCTTGCCATCGTATATGTCCATGTCGTTATTGATTTTCGCTGCAGATTCTATCTCTCCTGATAAGGTAAAGCAAGCCATTAGCCTACCTCACTGGGTCATTCGGACTCACCCCTCCTTTTTTCTTCCTTTTTAGATAAGCTTAGAATGTGAGATACAAATGGAGAAATGAGAAATAAAGGAAGCATTGGTTTGTTTCTATCAAAGGGAGTAATGTTTTGGGATGTACGATTGGGTATGTATATGTTTTGGCTTGGAGATTTGTAATTGATAGGGTTATTGTTTAATTGTGTAAGACTGATGAATAAGGTATTGTTGGTTTAAGTGGAATGAAATTCTTTCAGTTTTAGTAGATGAAGAATTGGTATAGTTCTGACGCTTAGCGCTAGCTCGAGAAAGGACAGTCTCGTGGATCGAGCTAGTGTCGCGGTGTAGCGGGCCACCAGGTGGTCGGTGGGCGTTACAGTTGGTGGTATCAGAGCTTGGGTTAGTACCTGAGCTATACTAGGATAAGATCTTTAGAATTTGGCATGGAGTTGTGATTGGTTGAGCTTAGGAGATGAGTTTTGAAGATGTATTAGATGGGCGACAAGATTAGATATATCAATAGGAGAAGGAAATAAGGGTAATGTTTTTTTACTTGTTCTGAGGTGTTGGACTTTTTAAGGGATGATTTGGTTAGGGTTAACTGAAAATTGAAGCGAGTAAGCTCATATCCCTCGAACCTAGTTAAGTTCTCCATCTTCGATACTTGCCAGTCTTGAGACTTTTACTCATGGAAATTGCCTTAACTGTGTTCCAAGCCCTAATCTTGTAGTATCCTTTATAAAACTTGATTCCGTCTTGTTATCATCAACATTTGAAGCATTTTGATGTCCAGAGTAATCATCATCTATTTCAAAACCTTGTCATGCTTAATGTTTGAATCCTATTAATCCATTTTTATGGCAAGACCTTCTGTTTATTCATTTACTCTTAATGATCCTGTTCTCACGTTTGTATTATCTTTAGTCCTGAAACTCCTAATCATTGAATATTTCCTTTTGCTCTTTGTCACCCCTCAAGTCGTAAACTTGATTATAATTGCTATTTTTGGATACCAAATGCCATTGTATATATTTGAGGACTCTTCAATTGAGTTTGAACTTCCTTCAAAACTCTATGTACAGTGCTTTCTTTGAGTGTATAAGGATCGCTGACCCTAAGTTGAGAATCCTATTTTCGTCTTTTGAAGCCGGTATTTTTTTTTTTGCCACTTTGAAATGCCTATTGATTACCAATCTTTACTTTTAATTAAATCATTTTATTGTGAAATTCAATCTTTCTACTTGTTTTTCTGAGAAATATTTAGCTTCTATCTACAACTCCTATTGAATAAACTCTGCTTGAATCTCTTTTCTTTGATACATATTTCAATTGTTTGTGCATATCATGGTAATTGCATCACTACGTTTTCAACTCCTCCTACTACTTAACGTTATTCTCTTTTATTCTAATATTTCTATCCCATTCCTTCCGTATTCAACGATTTTAGTTTTTTTTTTTTCAAAACGCAATTGCACAGTTCAAACTTTACCTCTCTGTGTAAATCTTCTTATATTCGATCTCATTTTAACATTTCAAATTATCCTTCGACTTGTAATTTCGATGACCATCTTTCAGTGATCATAGTAAGAATGTCTATTGCGTCCTCGTCTATTATCCCATATCGCATCCCACTATTATTGACGAAGGTTATAACAATCTTTGAGCTCCAATGTATATTCCTAAACCACAAATCATTTTATATCGTTTTTTTTAGCAGTCCATGCTTGTTGTAATATATTTTATTCATAATTCAAAAAAAAAAAAAAAACAACAATTCAACAGCTTAAGTTCTGGAATTTGGCTTTTGACTATTTAATGTTTGAAATCCATAATCAAATGTGATTCTTCTTTCATTTTCCTTACAAACTATACATTGTTTCAGATGATTCTTGTTGATGAACCCCCTCGTCATTGCTGACTTATATTCATGAAACATTTAAAACTTGATTTGATTGTTGTGAAACTTCTTTGTATTCCATCTCTTTCGTTTGGATAGCAAATTTTTACTTAATATTTAACCTCTTTGAATACCTCATACTATTTCCTCGGTCATCTCTCTTTCTGAGCCACCTTGTCATGTCGTTCAATATCTTGAAATCCTTGAACATTTTACTTTTTGACTAGAGACACATATATTCTAACTACCTCAAGTGGACACTCAAAAGTCTTGGTTAGATTGTTCACCCTTGTTCATGAGCTAACAATATTTTGTACATCTTTCAGTAATTCGATCTAACTATTCCTTATGATTGATTACCTTCAAATTCCACCATAGCCGACTGTCGATAGTGATTCTTAAGCCTAAAGTTTTTTCATAGAATCACTAAATCTTATAACTTCAAACCTAGAGCAATGCATCAAACTCGAGAGTTTGAGCCCGTTTATAAAGTCATTATGTTCGATATTTTTTTTTAACAACAAACAATGCCGAGACTATAGAGTGGCGCAGCGGAAGCATGATATAGGAATCTATAATGACATTCACGAAGCAAGATTCATACAGCTGCGTGCACCATATTGATAGAAATACCGAGTGTTGTTCTATTTAGATTATAACGCATGTAAAGGATCATCGTACAAGGATCTTCATAGAGCCCTACAAGCATTGACGGTCAATGACACTAGCAAAGGGTAGGAGCGTCAATCATAGAATCTAAAAATGGATAAAAGTCAGAAAATCTATGTAAGCAAGTATGAAGTGATCAAGAATTCAAGCCTTCGTCAACACTTTAATAGAAAACTTTTCAAGAAGATTGAAACCAGGAAGGTTCAATTGCGTTGTCAAAGAACCATTCCAACGATCAAAGTGTATCGTACGAGTGTTTTAGAAGTACAAATGTTTCAGTGAATTTTTCCCGCTTATCAGGTCTATCGTAAGATTCAATTATAGAAATATCACTTAGACTCAACGCACATCATGTACCGACGCGATCTTTATTTGGGATGAAACATGTCATTCCAATAGGAATCCATTCGTAAAACGAATTAGGTGCAATAACTTCGATCAAATAAGAAAGACAAGTCTTGGCTCCTCGAGGAACCACGACTTGGAGATGCTACACTGGAATGAGGAAATTATCCGACTTCATGGGATACCGGTTAGCATCGTCTCCGACAGAGATCTCAAGTTTACATCTAGCCTGTGAAGACGGTTTCAAGAAGACCCAGGTACAAAGTTGAACTTTAGTACCGCCTTTCACCCGCAGACCGATGGACAGTCAGAAAGGGTGATAAGGATAAGTGAAGATATGTTAAGGACTTGGGTCTAGACTTTGGAGGGTCTTAGGATACACACCTTCCATTAGTAGAATTTTCCTATAAACAACAGTTACCAGGCCACCATCCAAATGGCACCCTATGAAGCACTTTATGAGCGGAAATGTCAATCCCCGCTCCATTAGGATTTAGATGGTTGGAGAGCAGCATCACAGGATGGACGAGAAGGGCCTTGCGGGTGGAAATGATACAAGAAGCCATTGACAAAGTTCAAATCATCAAACAGCGAATGAGTGCAGCTCAGAGTCGTCAAAAGAGCTATGCCGACACACGACGCAAGGACTTAGAATTTCAAGTGGGAGACCAAGTTTTTATTAAAGTATCACCGCGAAGAGGTGTTACGAGGATAGGAAAAGGGGGCAAGCTTCAACCTCGATATATAGGACCATTCCAGATCTTGAAACGTGTTGGGGGAGTAGCGTATGAAGTCAAACTACCTAACAATATTTCCCATATTCATAGTGTGTTCCATGTATCACAACTTAAGAAGTACCATCCTGATCCGTCGCATGTGATATCACATGAGGAATTGCAACTGGAACCCAATTTGTCGTATGAAGAGAAGCCGATACGTATTCTGGACTTCAAATATCAAGAATTACGATCTCGAAAAATACCCTTAGTCAAGGTATTGTGGAGAAACCATCAGGTTGAAGAAGCAACTTGGGAGCAAGAAGATGACATGAGAAAAAGATATCCGGATCTCTTTGGGACCTCTCAGAATTTGGGGACCAAATTCTCTTAAGGAGAGGGGAGTTGTAACACCCAATAATCTCGGCTCCTAATTTCGTAGAAGTGAAGGTAAACATTACAATCACCGCTAATTAGATTTCTTAAATTATTTGACTGTAGTGATTCGCGTTCGACTAAAAATATTTTTCTACTTGCTTATATAACTATTATTAAATTTATATGTGAAATAGGTTAGTAGTATTTACACCTGGTGGAATAGTTAATGCATTATATCATTTAAGGGGTATATATATATATCTATATATATAATCATCTTCATCAATTGATAAATGGGATCATGCCTAACTACATATATATATATATAGGCACAAACACATGCACATGCACACACACACACACATATATATATATATTCGTACAACCACATGCACTAATAGGGGGAGGAAGATTAGGAGGTGGCAAATTAAGCTAAGCACATCTCATCTTGCCTAAAAATGTGGCCCATGGAGGATTAATCTCCATTTATTTTTTCTCTACCTTTTTGACCAACACCTCCATATATACACCAATTCAGCCTTCAACCTCACTCATCACCACGCCTGAAAACTCTCTGAAAATCAGCTCCTATCCCACCTCAAATACAAGAAAAGCTGGAGAAAGAAATCCAGTAGGAGGAAGCATCATCCTTTCTTCTTTCTCTTAAGGTATATGGTAGTTAATCATTGCTTTTGCATGAATATGTTGTAGACTAAATGTAGGTCAAGCTATATATGACCTGGAATTGAGATTATCATATCATATATATGTATTTTAGTTAACTTCAATGGCATGATGTTCAGCTGTGTTTGGAACTTTCAGTTTCTGAAGTTACGTTTAAAGCTGTAATGAGGTGCCTAAAATTGTGAGTTTGATTATGAAAAATTTTCTGGAATAACTTGATTGTGTTTTAAACATCTATGAAAAATTTGGTAAGGGTTAGAGTTTTGTGGAATTTTCAAAAAATCGTTGAACAAAATCGCCAGTCTGTTCGGCGGAAGTGAAAATTGTTACTGTTTTGAAGATATTTCGTGTACCTGGAAATTTTGGTTTACTCTAAACCTTTTATGGTAGCTTGATCAATGTGTTATAGAGACGTCACATAAATTTCGGAATTTTTCAGTGAACAGGGGATTTTACAAAAATATTTGAATATAAGGTGTCTGTTCTGAAACAAATCTGCCGGGACAGTCCCGTTTCGTTGATCGAATCCCCAATTTGATAAGGAAATTAAATCTGGAAAAATTATGTAGACTTTTTCAGCATCCTTTCTGATATCCTGACAAATTGGAAAAAGAAATTCCAATCCGAGAATGTGTTACAAAATTGTTGAAATATATTGCGCATGTAAGGGGGTTTGTTTGAACTTAATTGCCTAGATGTTGGGATAGTAGGACATAACTTGTTGTATGTGATTAGCTTAAAGTGTATTGTTTTATGAAAATGATGGTATTTTGAATCACAGGATATTTTCGTGATTCCGAGGCCGAGGCAACGACGCCGGTTTATTATTGTGAGGGTTTCTCTTATTCTTTCAACTTGATCTTGCTTACCATTTTTCGTTCCCTTTATCTAATAAATCATAGCCAAGTGTGACCTCATAAAGTTTCATTGATCAGACTTTTATTCTCATCTAAGGTAAGTGTCCAACCGTGTCCCAATTTGTAGCCTATCGTTCTTATTTCCGCTCGCTCTCGCTCGAATACAAATCAGTGTACATATTCTAGTAGGAAACTCGTTGAAACGATTATTCTTCTTGGCTCTATTCCGTCGGCTAAGGGAGCTAAGTGCTATACGGGACAAAGTGCCACGTGACGGCGGGGGCCACCGCTTGAACCCGTAGGAGCCACCTCTAGAATCCCGAAGTCTGGCATCCATCCGCGATGTGTCGTTTTCTTGATATACAGCTTTGATTCGAAAAAGCAGAGTGAAGGGAGCTAAGTGCTATACGGGACAAAGTGCCACGCGACGGCGGGGGCCACCTCTTGAACCCGTAGGAGCCACCACTAGAATCCCGACATCTGGAACACTTCATAGAACATAAAGGTGTGAAGCCTCCTGCTGGTATGAGACAGTGGAAGGTGGATCACGATCACATGATATGATTACAAAAGTACATGGGTTATGTCCTCTGATTCATACGTAACATACTCGATTAATTTAACTTGTGATATGTTATTCTATTCTTTTGCTTGCCATCGTATATGTCCATGTCGTTATTGATTTTCGCTGCAGATTCTATCTCTCCTGATAAGGTAAAGCAAGCCATTAGCCTACCTCACTGGGTCATTCGGACTCACCCCTCCTTCTTTCTTCCTTTTCAGATAAGCTTAGAATGTCAGATACAAATGGAGAAATGAGAAATAAAGGAAGCATTGGTTTGTTTCTATCAAAGGGAGTAATGTTTTGGGATGTACGATTGGGTATGTATATGTTTTGGCTTGGAGATTTGTAATTGATAGGGTTATTGTTTAATTGTGTAAGACTGATGAATAAGGTATTGTTGGTTTAAGTGGAATGAAATTCTTTCAGTTTTAGTAGATGAAGAATTGGTATAGTTCTGACGCTTAGCGCTAGCTCGAGAAAGGACAGTCTCGTGGATCGAGCTAGTGTCGCGGTGTAGCGGGCCATCAGGTGGTCGGTGGGCGTTACAACCGCTCTCTGACTCCTTCTACTACTTCGTCATGAACTTTGATATCAATGATATCGATTGTTCATTAGCTGGGCTAACTAAGAAGCTTGAAATCGAACAAGCTCGTATTAGGACGAACAAGAAGAGGGATTCTTCTATCTATTTAACGAATGATACATTTGATGATCAACATGATGGAAAGAGGAAAAGGCAAAAGAAAGTATCCATAAGAACTTCAAAGAAGTTAGGACATGGCCATAAGACCAAAGGACCTGAGAAAACAGATAGATGTCTCGAGTGCAGTGAGCTTGGCCACTGGAAGAGAAACTATCCCAAATTAGGCAAAGGCGCACAAGGTATAGAACTATTAGTTTTTGAAACTAACTGTTCTATGACCGTATTTTCTACTTCGTGGATTCTGAACTCAGGGGCTAGTGCCCATGTTTGTTGTCTGGATCGAGATCTATAGAGAAGTAGAAAGCTGGGCCGAGAAGAAGTGATGATCAAAGTAGGCAGCGGGGAAAGTGTCGCAGCTACTAGGATCGGATCTACTTCTCTTTATGTGAATTCTAGACATTTACTATTTTTAGATAATGTTTTGGTTTTGCCCAAGGGGCTTAAGAACATTGTATCTATTCCTATCTTAGTTAAGATTGGATATACATTCCGTTTTTCTAAATTAAATTGCGACATTTATTATAGAAATAAATTAGTTGGAAATGCACGTTTAGTTAATGGTTTGTATTATTTAAATGTCCGTAATTCATCTGATGTTAATGTTGTAACACGTAAACGTGGTAGGCAAGAAACTAACTTAAGACTCAAGTGGCATCTTAGACTAGGCCATGCCGGAGAGCATGAGATCCACAAAATGGAAAAAGATGGGCTTTTAAGGTCACTAAGGTCGGACCCTATTCCTACATGTGAATCATGTCTCTTAGGAAAGATGGCTAGATCCCTCTTCACAGGGACTTTTGAAAGGGCTACGCAAGTCTTAGGATTAGTGCATACCGACGTCTGCGGACCATTTTGAGAAATGGCTCGTGGAGATTTCTACTACTTCATCACTTTCACTGACGACCATTCAAGATTTGGTCTAGTGTATCTGATGAAGCAAAAGTCTGAATCTTTTGAAAGATTCAAAAACTTCAAGGCGTTAGTAGAAAATCAAACTGGGCAAAATATAAAAACTCTACGATCGGATCGTGGAGGAGAATATATGAGTGCCGAGTTTGATGAATTCCTAAGACAACAAGGAATAATGTTACAACTAACACCACCAACAAATCCTCAACTGAATGGAGTAGCCGAGCGAAGGAATCGAACACTGTTGGACATGGTTCGTTCCATGCTTAGTTACACTGATTTACCCATTTCGTTGTGGGGATACGCGCTCCTTATCGCTGCTCATGTTCTAAATAGATGTTCCTCCAAATTCGTTCCTAAAACTCCGCATGAGATGTGGAATAATAGGAAACCGAGTCTTAATCATATTAAGATTTGGGGATGCCCCGCTTATGTCAAGAAGACTAAAGTGGAGAAATTGGAGGCAAGATCCCTAATGGGACGTTTCATTGGTTATCCTGAAGATTCCATGGGATTCTTCTTTTACCTGCATGATGATCAAAGAATCATCGTGGCCCTACAAGCTCACTTCCTTGAGGATGAGTTCATCTTGGAAGGGGGTAAAGGTAGGAAAATTGTTCTAGAAGAACAAAATGAAACTCCCTCAAATACATCTGTTCAAGAACCAAGGCCTGAACCCATAGTAGCACAACCACCACGTAGATCTGGTAGAATACTGCATGAACCTAAGAGGTATGGGTATCTACTACAGGGGGAGCGAGAGCTTCACACTGTAGTACAAGAAGGTTATGAAGATGATCCTTGTACCTATGATCAAGCGATGGTGGATGTCGACGCTTCAAGATGGCGAGAAGCCATGGAAACAGAAATGGACTCTATGCAATCAAACCATGTCTGGACTTTGGTAGATCGTCCTGAAGGTATAAAACCTATAGGATGTAAGTGGATCTACAAAAGAAAGATCGATAGCGATGGCAAGGTTGACACCTTTAAAGCCAGGCTCGTAGTGAAAGGGTATAGTCAAAGAGAAGGAATTGACTATCAAGAAACCTTTTCGCCCATGGCTATGATAAAGTCCATACGAATTCTGTTATCCATAGTTGCATACTTAGATTATGAGATATGGAAAATGGATGTCAAAATGGCCTTTCTAAATGGATTCCTTGAGGAGGATATCTATATGGAACAGTCAAAGGGTTTTGTGTCCGAGTCCGATATCCATAAAGTATGTAAACTTGAGAGGTCCATTTACGGTCTCAAGCAAGCATCTAGAAGCTGGAATCTCCGTTTTGATGAAGAAGTTAAGGGATATGGCTTCATCAAGAACGGAGATGAACCATGTGTCTACAAGAAGACTAGTGGGAGCAAACTCTCGTTCTTAGTACTATATGTGGATGACATTCTACTTATAAGAAATGACATAGGAATGCTCACCACTGTCAAGAAATGGCTTTCGAGTACCTTTTCCATGAAAGACTTGGGAGAAGCCACATACATTCTAGGAATTCGTACCTACAGGGATAGAACGAATAGAATGATAGCCTCTCTCAAGCCCTTTACTTGGAAAAGGTCCTAAAGAGGTTTAGGATGGACATCTCTAAGAAAGGGTTTATTCCCATGAGGCATGGAGTACACTTATCCAAGTCTATGTGTCCTCAAAGTGAGGAAGATAGAAGAGATGAGTAATGTACCCTATGCTTCTGCAGTTGGTAGCCTGATGTATGCAATGTTGTGTACTAGACCCGACATTGCCTATGCTGTGAGCGTGGTGAGTCGATTTCAGGCAAACTCGGGAAAGGAACATTGGATAGTTGTGAAGAATATCCTAAAGTATCTGAAAAGAACTTGGAACGGTCCCTAGTGCTCAGCTCCCATTGCCACTTTATTGTGATAACAATGGAGCGATAGCGCAAGCCAAGGAACCGAGGTCTCACAACAAGTCCAAACATATTGAGAGAAGATTTCACATCATCAGGGAGATCGTTGGTAGAGGAGAGATAGAAGTGTAGAAACTAATCTCAACTGACAATATAGCTGACCCGTTCACCAAACCACTACCTCAGGCTGTTTTGGACCAACACCTAGAAAGGATGGGTATTAGATACCACAATGAGTGGCATTGAGCGCAAGTGGGAGATTGTTAGGATTATGCCCTCGGATGTCATAGAGGATAGAATGTATAGAGCATATATCTTGTACTCAACTTAAACTCTTCTTAAATAAAAGGCATTATTGAGTTTTCACTTAATCCTTATCTGCATCTATAAGTTGTGTAAAATGTTTTGTCCATGTTTTCAGTGCGAGCCCTCTACTTCCCTCTAATTCCTATGTTTTTAGTACAAATAAAAACTTCGAATACTTGTACAATCTTAGCTCCGACATGGGAGTGCCTGTCTGGTATCATGGGATGATAGGAGATTAAGATTGTAGACACGTCAGTGGAACTGATATGTTCGAACATGACTTGCATCGGTTCTGTCAGATGAGTTTTCACTCTGTGACTGTCAATGAGGAAACTGATTATGCGTAATAGGTATATGTGAACCTTTGACTTGAAGTATCAGGCTGAAGATGCATTTGTGACGTCAAGTCTTTCACTAGAGTAGTTAGACCTAATTCACCCTTTGGTGGGATCAACCTCGAAATGCGGACTTAATGAGCAAGTGGTAATCTTAGCAGATATCTAATATGGGATTTGTTCTCTCATAAGTGAATGAGTATGTACCCTATGTAATTTTAGATAAATAGAGATCAAAGTCTTACCAAAGCAAACGAGACGATTGTGCTTGGCACTAAATCGATCTCAATGATCTTGTATTTATTATGATTTATACATATGGTCAAGTCCAGTGAGTTTCACATAATCATGACTCTCACTTGACCGGGGAACGTGAACAAAGGGTTTATACATATACGGTATTTACGATTGGAAGGTTTCGGAATGATCCTATCATTCGTTTTTGTTTGGGTTACGAAGCGGGCCACGTGACTGGCTAGGTGTTACCCACTTCCTATTATTTCTTCTGGGAGCTTTTATTTATTGGATAAATTAAATAATTAATTATTCATTAGATGAAATAATTAATTATAATGATAAGATTAATTATTAATTAATTTCCTTGTGAAATATATTAATGAATTAATTTATCTAGTTAATTTGGTTATTTAATTAATTAATTTATTTATTGGATACAATAAATTATTAATTGAAATAAGAAATTAATTAAACAAAACAAATCCCGAGGCTAAATAAGGAGTGCAATTGGACGCCTACTAGGCCTCAATGTGGCGTCTTTGAGAGGCCACATATTAGGGCTCTTTTGTTTTGACTTGTTCAATAAGTCATGAGGTATATAAGGACTCTTTGACTTAGAACAAAAGAAGAAGAGAATACACAACTCTCAAAAAGAAAGAAAAATATTCTTCCCCTCCTCTATACCTAGTCGTCGACCATAGAGAAAGAACAAAGCGGATTTTTTGTTTGTTGATCCGTGCGTGACGATTTAGAGACGACGTATTTTCGTTGTTCAGATCAAGTTCAAGTTTGAAGAGTCAAACCAAAGGATTGAAGATTTGGAAGCTTCAATATTTCGAGTTTGGAGAAGAAGAAGTTTTTCTCCATCATAATATTCATATTAACAAGTAAGTTTTGTTCATTATGCGCTTTTAGATTCAATTATGTGAATTTGAGTACCAATTGGATTTTTGTTTTAATTTTTGAAATCCCTTCCGCTGCGTTTATGCTTTTTCGAACGAAACCCAACACCTTATCCTTTGGAATCCTCCCACTACCAATTGAATCGAGCCTAGAGAGTCGCGGTATGTGAAGAAACGGAATATTTCCTTAAGCTAAGGGTATTTTGGTAAAGTCACATTTGATGTGAATTGACTGAAAAAATAGATGGCATGATTTAATTAAAGATATTTAATTGGATTAAATAAATTAATTAATTCATAAGTTAAACTAATCGAAAATTAATTTATAAGTTGAATTATATTAATTGGATTAATGTAATTAATTAATTACCAATTTGATTGGACTTGGATTTAATTAATTACACATGGGCTAAGTCAAAACAAAGCCCGAAGCCCATCTACAACGGCCATTTCGGCCGTCCCTCATATGTTGTAACCTAGGGGAGTCTTTTACTTGGTATAAGTAATCAGTTAATGTCAGAACTCCACACAAGAACACTAGTCATTGTTTTAAAATCTGTCACTGAGCCAAAATAAACCTAGAGCATTAAGGAAAGAAAAATTCCTCCCTCTCCATCCAACTAGCTGCCTGCAATTGTTACCAAGGAGGAGACGAGCTTTTCTCAGAGAGTTTTTCTTTCGCGTGATTATCTAGAGGCAGGAGTCCGAGGCTGCTACTGATAACTTGAGATTCAATAGACGAAAAGGTAATTCCATTACTCTTGTCAATTCTCGTCAATTGATCTATATGCTTAATATCATGAATATCCCCGGATTGGATTCTTGGGTGTGATTCAGATTAAAAATTTTATCCGCTAGACCGAATCACAACGCGATTAACTCATCTTTCTCCATCTCGTGTATCTTTTTCTCGCCGACATGACCTAGTCTTAGATGCCATTTTAAGCTTAGGTTAGTACTTTGGCAACCACGCTTCTTTGGGATAATATTTGCAACACACTCATTTTGAATGTTTAAGTAAGAGAGGTCATTGACTAAAGTAGCAGTCCCAACAATATTATTATAAAATAAAATGCTGCAAGTACTGTCAATGAAATTAAAAACATAATCGTTCCTAACCAAAACAGGAATTGAAATAATGTTTTTAAGCCTGTTGGGCAAAACCAAAATATTCTCTAAATTTAAAACATGTCTAGATGATAAACATAAAGAAGTTGATCCAATGTGAGAAGCCGCAACACTCTGCCCGCTGCCAACACTGGTCAGTACCTCCCCATGCTCTGGCTTCCTACTTCGCTGCAGATCCTGATTCATTACACAAACGTGAGCACTAGCTCCAGAATCAAGTATCCACGAAGTGGAAATTACAGTCATAGAACAATTAGTTTCTAAAACAAAAAGTTCCATACCAGGTTGTTAGGAAATTTCATATTAGATGTTGTGATGATGACAAGATACGATTTTATGTTAGACCCCAAAATATAATGTAAGTTTATGTTTCATAGATCAATTGTATAAGTGTTTGAAAGAATGTAATTTTGTTAGGCTTGTAATTTTATCTTTGTAGATTATGGACTCAGTATTAGATACCGAATCGCTAAAAGAATTATAGGTGAGCCTATTAGAGATGAAGTTGAAGATCAGCGTCTGAAGTCAAAAGAAGATGAAGATTTATCCTTAGCGTCTGTCAAACGCTAAAGGACTATTTCAGGATTTATGGATCAAGCGCTCAAAGCACTTTAGCGATCAGAATCAGATTCACCTGAAATAAATTCTCAAGTTATGAAGTACTTAAATGCAATCATTCAACGGACATTTATTTCAAACGGGAAATAAATTCAAATGCATTAAATGCCTGATAAGAGCATTAAATGTGATAAGCCAATATGACCTGTGGACAAGCCACCTTTTGACTAGACTGTCAGAACTTCAGAGTTTATAGCTGCTCCCGTTCAATCGGAACCAGTAGGAATTCAGGAATGTCAGAAAAAAGGTATAATCACGCGCCGCGTGAAAGGCACCCTCTCACATTTGTCCAACGGACAGATCCTAAGAATTGCCTATAAATACCTCCTTCTAGAATATATAGAAATACAGAGAGATAGAGATATACATACATGCACAAGAAAAATTTGCTGAAGAAAAAGCTTAGAAACTCCATAGCCAAAATCTTTCAAGCTTTTTACATACATTCCATACAGTCACAAATATCTTAAATATCTTCAAAAGAAGAAACCTAAACTCTTACTGAGATATTCCAAGTTGTTTGATCTTTCCAAAAACAAACAAACCCTCGTGATAAAACCCTCAACCTTTCATCTGAGTGAGAAAGTTGTTGAAACCCCTTTGGTGGTCCCAAGTGGCATACGAAAGGGTCTAGAAAGGGGGGGGGGTTGAATAGACCCTGAAGTCTTTTTCGACTTCACAAAATTTTCGTATCACTTTAGAAATTTTCATCTTGATGTTGTACTCTGTTTTTGATTTTCTGGAGTAAGGTATTTATAGGCAATTTCTTGGGATCTGTCCGTTGGACACATGTAGGAGCGTGCCTTTCACGTAGCGCGTGTTTGTACCTAAAATCTGACATTCCTGAAAATTCGCTGGAACCGATTGGACGGGAGCAGCTAAAACTTTGAAAGTTCTGACAGTCTGGTCAAAGGGAGGCTTGTCCAAAAGTCACAGTAGCTTATCACATTTAATGCTTTTATCAGGCATTTAATGCAATTTGAATTTATTTCCCGTTGGAAATAAATGCCCGTTGAATGATTGCATTTAAGTCCTTTATGACTTGAGGA
This sequence comes from Buddleja alternifolia, assembly GCA_019426215.1. Lineage (NCBI taxonomy): Eukaryota > Viridiplantae > Streptophyta > Magnoliopsida > Lamiales > Scrophulariaceae > Buddleja > Buddleja alternifolia. Next base: position 16,169,640 of record CM033395.1, on the reverse strand, counting down.
TTTATTTCAGGTGAATCTTCTATAAGTCGCTTGAGTATTTGAACGCTTGATTCATGAATCCTGAACTGCGGTCTCTTAGCGTTTGACAGGCGCTAAGAAGGAATCTTCATCTTCGGTTGACTTCAGACGCTGGTCTTCAACTTCTTCTCAAATAGACTCACCTAGAATTCTATTATTGATTCAGTCGCTAAAACTTAGTCTAAAATCTATGAGGATAAAAATTACAAGCCTAAACAAAATTACAAACTCTTTTAAACGCTTTATACAATGATCTATGAAAGCATAAACTTACATTTTATTTGGGGTCTCACATTGAATCCTATCTTGTCATCATCAAAACATCTAACATGAGATTTCCTAACAATTTCCCCTTTTTAGATGATGTCAAGACTTGTAACTCTTTTATAATTTTAAGAGTTAAAAAAGAAAAGGCCCAAAGGAATATAAGTCAGCGTTTGAAAGGTTAGTAATGTTAGTTAAAGTTAGGTTGGCTTCAACAAGTTGTTTCAGCAATAAATCATTCATATGTATTGAAATGAAGCATACATGATTTATACTGAAAAGAATAAGAAAGAAATAAAATACGCAAAAACATTTATTTCTTATGTCGCTTTGCTCTTTCTTCGCCTTGAAGAACTTCTAACGCTAGTTCTTTTAAGAGTCGATCAATGTCGATCATAGTTGTATGCTGGATTTCATCATAGTCATGCCTACGGAGTCTGGCGCTTTCATTTAGCTCTAACAACCTTTCCGTCCAATCCCTTGGTGGAATGCCAAGTTCTCGAATTAGATCATAATATATATCTTTTTGACGGTCATTTGACGGTCTCCAATTCACAGGTCGTTGTAGCGGTCCGGCATAAGCATGAAATCCCATATTCTCTAAGAAGTCGGGGTCCAACTGGGGAAGAGCGTATTTTCCGAGATAATACCTTGGTTTTCGTTTCTTGGATAGCATTCTCTTAATGCTTACCAGTTCATCGAAAATCGAACGCCAATGTTTATTATCCGTCTTGGAAATCGCTTTGGTCTTTTCTTTACTTTCCCCCTTCTTGACTTCATCAATGGACAATTTTAGATCAGCGACATCGCGGCGCAAAAGTCTAACTTCTTCGACTAGAAGAGCAATCTGTTGGGCGACACTTTGAGCAACGGCATCGGATGAAGCGTGTCGGTCCGCATCAGCCGAAGCGCTCTGAGCAAGGTGACGATTGAATTCAGAGGAGAGCTCAGCGATAAGAGGGGACATGCTTTCCATGATAGCAATGGTGCTGTAATTTGAAGCTTTGGCAATGTCACGGCTTCGCGTATCAGACATTAAGCGAGTCTGTCTGTCAGCGGCTTCAGAAAGCTTGGAGCAAGAACCTTCGATGTGGTGAAGCGAATTCCGTACAGCCTTTCTGAAATCTCGGGCTTCTAAGTCACTGTCTGAATCTGAATCCGAAGAAGGACGTTCTGGGGACGGGAGAAGTCCGTAAAAACTTGAAACTGCAGCCTTGCCTTTGGTTTTATCTCTTAGGAGAGGTTCTACAGGCGCTTGAGCAATTTCAGCGTGCACTTCTTCAATGGCGTGATCCAAGGTAGAATCAGCAATCGCTGGGGGCTCGACTACTGGGGCGCTAGAAGAATCTAGCAAGGAAGCCTCAGGAAGATGAGCGACTTCCGCAGTAGGAGCAGAATTTTCTTCCAGAATTTGGATTGAGGGAGGAGAAGGTTCTAGAATGCCAATAACCCAGAGGGGGCCAAGGGCTTCCATCACATGCCGGGGACTGATCAGGCTAGATTGCGGGATAAAGAATATAGCGTCTTCGCGCTTGTCAGTACTTAGTGCAAGTTGCACACCTTCTGGTAAAGCAATCCCTGATGTATATTTGTTGAAAAAGTCCAAAATTAACGGCATGAACGCTTGAGCTGCTTCTTGGTCCACTGGCCTAATCAGCGAGATCATCTTGGCCACTTGAATATTCTGTTCACTGAAGAGCACAGGGTGGAGAGTATATCCTCGGAAATCGTTTAACCCTGAATAGTGATTGAAACTTGTATCCAACGCTTGGACATTTTCTATCACTGCTCTCATATCTCGGTGGAACTCAGCAAACTCAGCGTGTTCTGTTGAAGTGTCAACACGAATCTGACTCTGGCTTTGAAGAACTGGTTGTTTACTTGACGAAGCGTCTTCGTTGAGGTCAGGGAAGATTCGTTGAACAAAGTCTGCACGAGGATGCAAAACGTAGCGTCCGCCCTGGCTAAATAAGGCGAGCTGCTGGCGAATGTAGCTTTCGATTGGCTGTCTGTATCGTGGCAAAGTGCTAACATTCCCGGCAATTATCTGACGCTGTTGAAGCAAAAAGGTGGCAAATCCTCGGCGTCTATATTCTATTCCAAAATTAAACAGGAATGGATATTTGACGAGTTCATCAAGGGTGTAGAAGTGAAGAACGAACTCTTCAGCCCATTTGGCTGTATCCATCATCCATCGTTTTCCAAGTTTGTTCGCTTTGTTTTGCTCTTTTCTAGCTGCTAAGAATTTCTCGAAGCGTTCTGTTTCATCATCATAGTCTTCAGCCCATAATCTGGCAAGATATTCACGAGCCTCATCTTCAATCCACGAGTTGACCGGATTTGGGCGCTCCGCAACAAGCGAGCCTTTGCCTTTCCAGAGTTTGAGTGGATTTGGAGAGAGAGCGTTCTGGGGAGACTTGACAACGGAGGGGAGAGCAGAATATCCTATCTTATTGAGATCTTCCTCATCAGGATTTTTGTTCCAATCACCCATGTGTGGGTTCTTGAAAACAATCTTGCTTGGGCGCAGAGGATAAAAAGACTCGTCCGAGCGACCGGTTAGAGTAAATCGCTGTTGATCAAGGTCAGCTCTATTGCACACTGGACGACGAATGTACTCAAGGCGAGATTGAAGTCACTCTAAGTCATATAGTCTTAGATCTGCAATACGCTCGAAAAACTCAAATTTCTTGGTATTGGACATATCGGGCCGATGGAGAGTGGTTTGAAAGTTGATTTCCAACTCGGCAAGCATTTGAGCGTCACGTTCTCTGGCAGCATAATAAAATTCGACATCTGGATTATATCCGTGCGGTAAGAAATCAATGACATGAGGAGGAGGTCCGATTGGCGTAGGAACAAGGGCAATAGCTTCTGTTGGAATGGGGGCCACTTCTATCGACCGCTCAGCGTTTAAAGTTGCTTCACTCGCTGATGAGTTTTCAGCGTCAGGAAGAACTTGGAATGCTTCTTTAGCAATATGCACGACAGTTGCCATGTCCACGTCTAGTTCAACTGGAATCTCCGAGAGAGGAGGGGCTTCAGCGATTGGTTCATCATGAACTCCGTCATGAGCTCCGTCATGAGCTGAAACATGTAAGCGATTGAGAAAAGCAAGCAAAAATTCCTACTGAGTAGAAATTTACAAAGAAAATACTACATCGCTTACCCTGAGGACTATCATCGACTGTCTTAGTCGCTTGATCTGTTTCTTGGACAAGTTCCTCAGGCTCCTGAACTTCTTCTTCGGGTTCTAAATCGATAAAAGAAGTTATTGGATCAGCACGAATAGGGATATTTAGTTCTTCAAGCGTGTTGAGAACATAATGAATATCTGCTTCACTTGGCGCTGAAAGAATTTTTTTTTTTGTTTTTATCCTAGCGTTAGAGACTTGGGAAACTAACGAGGAAAGGATAGACTAATATGCTTAGCAAATACTTACCATGAACATTGGGAAGCCTTTCAGATGGAGAAACGGCTTGAGGATCTGAGCTGATTTCGGGAACAGCGTCAGAGACGGAAGCACTCGCTGACTCTCTAAGCGCTGGATTTGTGGGAGCGCTAGAAGATACTGCGGGAGTGGGAGTAAGAGTACGCCTTCGTGCAAGCGGTACTTCTTCTTCCACTGCTGTCTCTTCTTCCTTAGGAACGGAAAAGAAAAACGCTGGAGGAGGAGAAGGAGACTTAGGCGAGGGAGAAGGAAAAGGGATATTTTGTTTCTTTTTGGGTTCCGGCTTCTTCTTCTTTAGTTCTGGCTTTTGCTTCTTTGCGGGCTTGGATGGCTCAGCGACTTTGAGAATGATCTTTCTCTTAGGTCGCTTGGCCACCACTTCTTCTTCTGATGATGATGATGACGAGGACGCTTGATCTTCATCATCACTGCGAACAACACGCTGATCTTTTGGAACCGCTGCTCCGCCAGGTTTCCGCGGGTTAAGAAGCTCGTTATATTTTTTCTTGCCATAAACTTGGTCGCTGGGATCTTTTTCCTAGACGCTTGCGTATATCCGCTAGAGCAGAGATACGACTTAGCAAAATCCGTAAGGCTTGGGATTAACGGACTTAGCCATCGCTGCTTTGAAGCGATTGAACACGTAAGAGACCAGTAACTTTTAACTTGGTCAGGATGGCAACCATCATCTTGTATTGAATGTTAGTTACTTTATCGAACGTCCTTTTCTGCATTCCAATCTTTGAACATATGTCAGCGAGGATGACATATTCGCCTTTCATATCGTTCTTCTTGAAGTTGGGCTCATAGGCGTTGTGAACATCTTCTTTCTTTATCACCTCCCATACTTTGGTAGCATCGCCGAGATTTACACGTCTACCTCAATGCCAGTATTATGGCAGAACAAGTAATGAAGAAATTAGAGAAGGAGTGAGGACAAATCTCTTTGCAGAAGGGAAGACGCAGGATATGGTTTCCGTTGCAGAAATTTGACCATTGCAGAAAAAGTGGAGAGATTCTTCTTCAAAATAGTTGAAAGTAGTAGTAAGTGTCTTTCAAACCAGATTCTTGAACGAGTGGAAGAATTGTTCGAAGAGGAAGTTCTGGTTATCAAAAAGATAGTCCCAGTTAACCAAAAATCCGGCGTTAACTGTAACTGGTTTTGTTGCTGTCTTGGAAGATTTTGAAACTTTGGGTGCCATTGCTGAAAGTTGAAGCTTTGAAGAAATAGAGGGATTTTTGCCTTTGGAGAGAAAAAGCTTTTACAGTATGAAAGATTGGAAGTGATAAAGGTTTTCTGTAAAAGTCTTGGTGAGTTTAAATAGAAGGTGAAAGTAACTCCTCAATTGACAGATGAATGACACGTGTTCAGAGGTTAATGACAAAAGGAATCTGAACCGTGTACATTTAATTCGGATGTCAAAAAGTGTGGTAAAGTAGGGTACTATAACATTTTTCGGATCCGCAGTTAATTTGAAACGGTTTGAAAAAATTTGAATTTTTCAGCGTGATGTGCACGCGCCTGATAGTGTACTGACACTTACTCAGACTCATACAATCACTGAACCGCCTCGGTTTAGATAGGAATCATAACCGTCAGTTCGATTTGATAGGCACATGTGGGTAGTTGTCAAATCTGATCTTTTGGTCTTATCCACACGTTATCTTTAGCAATGAAAACTATGCATGAATTTTTGTAATTGAGTTACTTAGCGTTAAAGTGGGAATCCTTTCAACGCTGAAGTCTTTTCATAAAATATTTCAATAAGTGAATCAATCGCTTGGATTTATGAGAAG
>CM033395.1:16088353-16164009 GCA_019426215.1 Buddleja alternifolia | reverse complement strand
TCTCTAGTATATTTAGTTTGATTTATGAATATGCCATTAGGGAGTTGTTTACTTGTAATCCTAGGAAGAAGTTAAATTCACCCATCATGCTCATTTCAAATGATCTTGCATCATTTTCGAAAATTTCTCACATAGACGCTTATTGGTAGATCCAAATATAATATCATCAAAAATTTAACTAGGAGAATATCTCATTATGGGAATTTTGAATAACGTTGTGTCAACGCTGCCTTTTGAAAGCCTTTACCTATAAGGATAGAGAGAGTGTCATACCTGCGTGGGCTTGTTTAAGACCATAGAGTGCCTTGTCCAATTTTTGTACCCATGCTTTTCCCATGGTTGTTGATGAATCCTGGTGGTTGCTCCACATATACTTCTTCTTGGAGTTTACCATTCAGAAATGCACTCTTTACGTCCATTTGATACACTGTAAATTGGTTAAATGCTGCAAACGCTAGAAACATGCGGATTGCTTCAAGTCGGGCAACGGAGCGTATGTTTTCATCAAAGTCGATGCCCTCTTCTTGACAGTATCCCTGAGCTACGAGTCTGGCTTTGTTTCTAATCACAATTCCATTCTCATCATTTTGTTTCTATAGACCCCATCTAGTTCCAATGACCCCTTGGTGGGTTGGTCTTGGTACTAGCGTCCATACCTTATTTCTTTCAAATTGGTTTAGCTCTTCTTGCATGGCTTCTATCCAACTTGGATCGTTCGCGCTTCATCCCACTTTCTTTGGTTCCATTTGAGATAGGAACTTGCAAACATGGCCTCATTTATGTAGCGGCTCTCGTTCTAACGGGTGCTCCAATATCTCCAATAAAGTTCTGGTGGATGGTCTCTGAGCCATTTTCTGTCTGGTTGGAACGTTAAGAGATTGATCTAACGTTTGATTAAACTGTGTAGGCGCTTGACCAATTCCTTGCGTAGGCGCTTCAGTGTTTTTAATTGAATTTGCTCTTGATGAACATACCCTTCATGATCATCAGCGTTTCTTGCAATGTCATCGTTGATGTCTTTACGAGTAGTCTTAGGATTAGGTAGAATTTTCATTATCTTCATCAATATCACTATCATCACACAGATTGATTTGTGACGCTTGTTGATAAATCTTCAATTCCTGCATCATTATATTAACCTTACCGGTTCTTGGTTAGCATCATCAAACACAACATGAATGGATTCTTCAACCTTCGATTTGATCTTATTTAAGATGCGAAAGCTCTTTCCATTTTTGGCGTATCCTAGAAAGATTCCTTCATCTGCTTTAGGATCAAATGTCTTTAGGCTTTGAGAACCATTGTTATGAATGAAACATTTTGAGCCAAATACATGAAAGTATGAAACATTCGGCTTACGTCCCTTCCATAACTCATATGGAGTCTTTTCATGTTGCTTGTTGATCATACACCGTTTCTGAGTGTAGCAAGCAGTGTTAATAGCTTCGCCCACAACCTTTGAGGCAGCTTAGATTCGCTAACATAGTCCTAGCGGCTTCTTTAAGCGTTCTGTTCCGCCGTTCAGCAACTCCATTTTGTTGAGGTGTTCTAGGTGCTGAATACTCATGAAGTATTCCAAAGTCTTTACAAAATTTCTCAACAATATGGTTAGTAAATTCAGTTCCTCTATCACTTCTCCTAATTCTTGTTACTTTTAGATCTTTTGAGTTTTGTAGTTGACGAATTAGAGAGGTGAGCTTGGCACTAGTTTCATCTTTAGATGCTAGAAATTCTACCCATGTATAGCGTGAAAAATCATCAACTATTACTAGTGAATACTTTTACCACTAACGCTCATGATTTGAATAGGACCAAACATCTAAATGTAGTAATTCAAGTATTCGAGAGGTCGATAGATGAAGCTTCTTCTTAAAGGATGATTTAACTTGTTTACCCATTTGACAAGCATCACATAAGCGATCTTTATTAAAGGAACCTTTAGGTAATCCCTCTATGAGATTTAGAGATATTAATTGAGAGATTGTTTTGAAATTGAGGTGATTCATTTTTCTGTGCCATAACCAACCTAATTCGTTTTGATTCTTAGCTACGAAGCATGTAGGGTTGTTATCTAATGTTGAATCCCAATCTACTAAGTATACATTGTTTGTTCTTCTTCCTTTTAATTTGGTAGATCCTGTCTTAACATCGATTATCTCGCACAAGTCACTAGAAAATTTAATTTCAAAGCCTTTATCACAAAATTGACTTATGCTTAGGAGATTATGTTTAAGACCCTCGACATAGTATACATCATTGATCATGATGTTCCCCCTATGCATGATACCTATACCTTTAGTTTTACCTTTAGAATTATCACCGAATATAACTTGAGGACCATTGGTTGCACGATTTGATCAAGAGATCCTTTGATCCAGTCATGTGTCTCGATGATCCACTATCTATGTACCATACTGAAGCGTCGGTGTTGGCTCTAGGTACCTGCATTCAAAAGGGCAGATCTAATTTCCTTTAGGTACCCATTTTGTTTTGGGTCCTTCTTTGTTAGTGACGTGAATTAGATTTTTCGGAACCCATATTTGCCTTGTCTTCACTATGGGAGAAAGATTGGCCTTCTTGGGTTTCGTTTTGAGTTGCATACTTTTTCTAGATGTATAGAAATATCCTTGATTATAGTGATAATCATAATCGTATTCACAATTATCATAGTGTTGATAATATGAACTGGATTGTTTTGGATATAGGACGTTGATTCTGTTTGGTACTGGCTTAGGATGCACTTTTGGTGCGGGACGCTTAACGTTTGATTCACTGGCAGAAATATCTCCTTAGCTTTTTGAGCGTTTGGATATATTTTCTTTTGTGAGACATTCGCTTTGGTCTTTCCTTTGCCTGAGTCAATGTTGACTTTATCATTAGCTTTTGTACCAGTATTTGTTGATTCATTCAGCGTTTGTCTGATTGAACTTTCTTCAACAAAGATTACACCTTTTCCTTTGTTGATTGTTGTAACATTGGACGCTTTGGCTTTATAACTGATTTTATCAAAACCTAGACCGGTCTTTTCACCAATGCCCTGGTTACTTTAGTCACATTATCTAGCGTTCTAGACGCTTTTGATAATGAAGAGATAAGCTGCTCTGATTTGGCAAGTTTAGCGACCATTTCAGCTTCTCTTTTGACTATTATATCAAGATCACCTTTTAGCTGAGTAATTTCACTCTCGAGTGATTGGTTTTTCTCAATGCACTGTTGCTGAATTTGCAACTCTGCTTTGAGCGTTAGTTATCACTTCTGAGTGCTGAAATAATACGATGGTGATTTTGGAATAATTGGGTGGCATCTTGACAATCTGTATAATATTCCTTTACTTTGTCAAGTAATTCATCATAAGAGAGGATGACAGATCAGTGGTTACCTCAGATGGTACGTCGTTAGATCTTCATTTTCTCTCTTGCCATGAGACAAATGAATGCTGAGTCCTTTGATGGTTCATCATCGCTGCTTTCATCTGATGATTCCAAGTCCTCTTCAGGCGTATGTAGAGAGGTTCTGATTCTGCTAGCAAGCCTTGTTGTCTCAGGTTGCTCCTGAATTGGTTTCTATCCGTGTGATCTTGCTTTGTAGGTTTAGACACATTTGGATATGGGCAATTAACTTGGAAATGCCCTGGTCTCCTGCAGTTGTAACAAAGATTGGTCTTCATCTTTTGTTCGTTTGTTAATCTTGTGGATCGTTGGTTTAACGCTGCAGGCGCTGAGAGATCTTGCTGAGAAGGAGTTTGATATTGAATTGGCGCTAGGGAGGAGGACGCAGGATAGTGAGGCGTTTGATATTGTGGTTGTATTTGAGGAAGCGCTTGATATGAACTTTGTCCTGGGTGCTTAGGACTGTTTCCCTTCTTTTCATATTTCAGGAATTTCCTGAATCTATTTAGAAGCGCCAGTTCTTCTTCCTCACTTATGTCCGAACCTTTTTCTTTGATAGGTTTTCCTTTGATTGATGCCATTAGCGCTCCAGATTCGTTACTGGATTACTTACTGCATCACTGGCCGAATTCAGCTCAAACTCAAACGCTTTGAGTTCTGAAAAAGCATCTTCTGGAGTTAGGCTGTCCAGATTGTTTGATTCTCTCATTGCAGTTGTTTTCATCAGGAATTTGCTTGGAAGACTTCTAAAGATTTTGACCACTGTTTCTCGATTTTGTAGCTCCATACCCAGAGATGTTAGTTCAGTGACAAGGGCTGTAAACCTCATGTCTAATTGCTCTAGCGTCTCATTAGGTAGCATCTTGAAGCCGTTGAATTTTTCTTTGGCAATTGATAATTTGTTTTCCTTTATTTGTGCTGAGCACCCACAAATAGTAGCCAACTTATCCCAAATTTCTTTAGTTGTATTGCATGATTTGACTTTGTTGAATAAGTTGTCATTGTCACCAATGGCTGTGTATAATGCATTTCGACCGACATTGTCCAGATTGGCTCGTCGACGCTCATCGGTGGACCATTCTTGTTTGGGCTTCTCCACATACCCGTCAGGTGATTCTCCTGTGGCTTCGGGCGCTCTGGTGATAACTTTGTATATTTTGATTGGCCCATTTGAAATGATATCGCACATTTCATCATCACATGAACACAAATAAGTAAACGCTTTGACCTTCCAAGAGTCATAATTTGACTCGGTCAACTTGGGAACTTTAGAAAATGCCATGAAGAATTTTAAAGTAATTTTGAAGCGACTATATTAAAAAGATGGATCGGAACAAGCAGTTACGCTTGGAAACACTTAGGTTTCAACTTCAACCGCTCTGATACCACTTGTTGGTCCCAAGTGGTATACGAAAGGGTCTAGAAGGGGGGGGTTGAATAGACCCTGAAGTCTTTTTCGACTTCTTAAAAATTCGTATCACTTTGAAATATTTGAACGCTTGACAAGTTTAAGCGCTGGATGTGGCGCTTGAGAAACGTTAACTTAGACTCGGTGATTTCAACGCTTACCAAAGTAGGGCAGAGTTTAGTCACTAAATCAGGGTTAGCACCACGGAAATGTTTTATAGCTTAGCGTTCGTTTTAACCAATTAGTCGCTTATTAGTTTTAAATGCCTTTTCAAGATATAATATGACAGTATAATGTAAGACAATAAAACAGTAAATGACACAAAATATTTGTAAGGTTCACTGGGTGATGTAATCCCAGCTACGTCCTTCTTCTCCTTTTATCAGGGAGGTTTTTCCACTATGATGATTATCAAAGAGTCACACAGAGACTTCTACAAGATAGAGGGAGATTGGATATGATCTTGGAACTCCTTGGTCACACAGATTTCAGCTCCACTAAAGATCTTCTATTCCCTTGCTTCTTTCACTCAGAAATGGTGCAAGTTACTTTTGATCTCGGAACTCCTTGGTCACACAGATTTCAGCTCCAATAGAGATCAACTTCAACAAGCTTCTTTTACACAAAAATACTGCTTGCAAGTCAACCAGCTTTCTCACTTAGATGAAAGGTGTTGATGGTTTTGGTCACGGTTTGTTTATTTTTGGAAAGTTCAAACAACTTGAGGATATCTCAATGGTAGTATATGTTCTTCTTAAAAAGAGATTTGACATATGGGTGACTGTCTCTAGAATATTTGTAAAAAGCTTATATGAAAGTTTGGCTATGATTTTTAGTAAGCTTTTCTTTCAACAAGGTAGGTATTTTTGTGTGTGTCACTTTCTCATCATGTTACTTGTTTGTTGAAAGAGCTATTTATAAGGTATTGATGGTTTTTGTCCGTTTGACTCGGTTGGAGTCTCGTTTCCCCAAACATTCCTTGAGTTCAGACATTTCTAACTTTGGGTATATTTAATTGGTTGGGCATGGTCTTGGTTTCATAAACCTGACAGTCTAGGTCAAAGATATGGCTTGCCCATAAGTTATAGTGCTTATATTTTAATAGCACTTATCCGACTTTTAATGCATCTTGTTTTATTTCCGTTGGAAATAATTCGTCCGTTTGATTCATGCATTTTTTAAGTCTTCGGATGGTTTTGGGTCTAAAATTTTTTAGGTTACGTTCTTTGTAGGTTGTGTTGGTTTAACCTTTTATTTGGACGCTTGCTGAAGAGAATAGTTATTCTTGTGTATCAGACGCTTGGACTGATCCTGACTTTCTTTTCTTTATTTCAGACGCTTACTCTTCAATCTTGTCTTGATGGTCTCACTGAAAATTTCGTCATTTCACTTGATGTTGAGTATTCGGCCTGAGTTATCCATTCGTAGTTTGAGCACTGGGATAATCCCTAAAGCGTTTGACAGACGCTTCAAGATATCTTTATCCATTGTAGCTTTAGACGCTTGATCTTCACCTTCATCACTTGGTAGACTCACCCAGAATTTTCCTAAGTGTTTTAGTGTCACATACTTAGTCTAAGGAATTCTACAAAGATAAATACTATAAGCCTAAGATAAATAAGCTTTCAGGTACTTATACATAACATTCTATGAAAGCTTTCACACTTTTCGGAGTCTAACAGAAAGTCCTATTTGTCATCATCAAAACATCTAATATGAAATTCCTAACACATGTGCTGAATTATGGCTACAAGTGATTTCTTCCCATCATCAAGAGCTGGAATTTAGGCTGAAAAGAAGTAAGATTCGGACTGTCCACGCCTAGGCGTGACTAGGAAGGCGCTAGGGCGTGTCCTGGCGCATATACTTCTCTGTTTGGCGCAACAATCGTATTTCCTTCATAATTATCTCTATAGACCTCCGATTTGGATGATTCAAGTTCTCATTTGAAGCTAAGACATAGATCTACAACTTTGTAGAAGGAAATGTTGTCCAATTCGGTCTCGCAATATACAGAATTATCGCTCGAATGTGGTAGGAGATGCATAAACTGCCTAAGTGTTGAAAAACATGTTTGAACTTGTTTCGTACATCGTTTTTCTTCCCTTTTCTTCATGTATTCTCATTTATTACCTGTATTCACTTAACACACTTATTAAATGCAAATGTGACATGATTTAAGTAATAAGTGAATCCAAATCATAAGAATTACGGTCTTAAAAACACGTAAAAACACCTCTTATCACCTACCTCATTGAGTAATTTGGACTCACCCCTCCTTCTTTCTTCCTTTTCAGATGAGCTTAGTATGTTGGTACAAAGGGAGAAATGAGGAGTAAAGGAAGCATTGGGTCATTTCTATTAGAGGAATTATGTTTTGGGATGTATAATTGGGTATGTAAAATTGATGAGAAATTTATTGTCGATTTCTTGGGAATGTAAAAGTTTAATTTCAGTAGATAAAGATTTCGTAAAGTCCTGACGCTAGGTGCTGGTTCGAAAAAGGACGGTCATCCGTATCGAGCTAGCATCGCGGTGTGGCGGGCCACAGGTGGTCGGTGGGCCCTACACCTCACATGTCTTTATTCTTATAGAATCTCGGTCCAAAACCTTAATGGGAGGGAGGAGACCCTTCGTAGATCCTCAACCTCTCTCGATATTACTGGAAGAATTATCGGTTAGCCCATCCTCATTCGAGTCTTTGATCGCTCTGGGGATTTTTGTTGTGCCACCCATATTGACCTCTAGTGGGGTCACGGATAATTTTATAACGCCTCTAGTGGAAACTTAACTAGCTCCTAGGGGTCATATTGGTATTTTTGTTTCCCAACTATGTGGGCGAAACTTTCAAGTATTTAAAGTCTTTAACAATATAATAATATAATAAGGGTGCTATAAGCACTCAAGTATATGTTTGTCCAGTGGCCAATATCACAAAATATTCACAGCAATTATCAAGACAATACGTCTAGTAGCCAAAATAAACTGAGTAAAATACCTTTTGAGGTTGGATATACCTTAAGTACGTGGTACCTCTTTCTTGCTAGCAGTCATTAACTTGCAGGTACCAGTGTTGACTGTCTCTCTTATTTGGTATGGACCTTCCCACTTGGCCTCCAGCTTCGCAATAGGGCAGGTGGCTTCTTTTTTCCTAAGCACTAAGTCTCCCACCAGGAAGCCTTGAGGGCATACCCGACTGTTGTAAGCTTGTGCCATTCTTGCCTTGTATTTAGTCACCCTAGCGGAGGCGTCGTCTCTTACTTCAGCAATGAAATCTAAGTTTTCTCTTCGGTGTCGTTCATTTTGAACAAGACTGTATTGGCTCATCCTCAAGCTTTTTTCTCCAATTTCTACTGGGGTTATGGCCTTAGCTCTAAACACTAGGTTGAAGGGGGTCTCCACGGTGCTAACTCTGGGAATGGTGCAGTATGACCACAACACTGCTGGAATTTTGTTTGCCCAACTCCCTTTTGCCTCTCCGAGCTTAGTCTTTAGGTGTTGTAAAATAGTGCGGTTGGTGACCTCTGTCTGCCCATTGGATTGAGGGTTGCTAATGGAGGTGAAGTGCTACTTAATATTTAGCTCTTGGCACCACTCCTTTAATTTTGCGACTTAAAATTAGGTGCTGTTGTCTGAAACCAGAGACATTGGGATCCCAAAGCGAGTAATAATATTCTTCCATGAGAACTTCATCACCTTTTTCTCAGATATCTTGGCTAGTGTGTGGGCTTCCACCCACTTGGTGAAATAGTCAATGGCAACCAACAAAAACTTCTTTGCATTGTGGCTAAAGGAAAAAGTCAGACTATGTCTAGCCCCCACACGTCGAAGGGGCACGTACTATCTAGCGGTCGCATCTCCGCACTTGGGAGGTGATTTATTGGAGTGCTCCTGGCAGCTTCTGCATTTCTACACTAAGTGTTGGGCATCTTTAAGCATCGTCAGCCAGAAGTCTCCTTGTTGCAAAGTCTTAGCCGCGAGCGCCTTACCCCTAGATGATTGCAGCAGCATCCCTCTTGGATTTCATGCAGCACGTAGTCTGCTCTGGCAGGGGTTAAACACTTCAAGTAGGGTTTTGAAAACCCTCGCTTGTATGGTTTGCCATCTATCATGAAAAATCTTGCGGCCCTCATTTTGACACTCCTGTGGCATTTTGGGGTCGTTGGGTACACTACCGGCCACTAAATAGTCAACTATCTCGTCTTTCCAACTAGGCTCCTCTGCTTCCCCATACAATACTTCTAGGCCTCCCCTTTCCACCTCCAGTTTATCGGAGGTGATGAAGGTTATCTTTCTATTCTTAATGGAGGTGATCGAACTTTTCAGCTTGCCCAACTGGTCAGCAGTTTCAAACTCTCCAAAATGATCCCTCATCTTTTGAACGAGGGCTAGGTATCGAGTCATCTTCACCCGCTTAGCCTCGTATGTTCCATTCATCTGGTTAACTATCAGCTGTGAATCACTGTGGACTATCAATTTCTTTGCTCCAGCTGCGAGGGCTAGTTTGGCCCCTGCCAATAGCGCTTCATACTCGGCTTCGTTATTTGAGGCATCAAATTTGAACCTTATGGCATATTCAAATTTATCTCCTCGAGGACTTTCGACTATAACTCCAGATCCGCTGCCTGCGTTGGTAGAAGAACCATCTACAAATAGTGTCCATGCTGGCAGGGAGCAACTGGCCTCCTCCTCCATCATCTCGGTGACAAAGTCGGCTAACACTTGTGCTTTGATGGCAGGTCTTCTCTGATATTCGATGCCGTGCTCACTAAGTTCCATTGCACATTTAACCATCCTTCCCGATATGTCAGGGCTCGACAGTATCCTTTTCAAGGGGTGGTTAGTGAGCATCACCACGGGGTGTGACTGAAAATAGGGCCTTAGCTTTCTCGTTACCACTACCATGGCGAGGGCCAACTTTTTGATGAGACGGTATCTTGGTTCGGCCTCCCGGAGGAGGCGGCTAATATAATAGATAGCTAGGTTTATGATCCCCATGGTTGTCCGGGACTAGCTCAGCGTTGAGCGCTTCATGGATCAATGCTAGGTATAGGAAAAATGTTTCTCCGTCTAGGGGTTTGGTGAGCAGTGGCGGGGAAACCAGGTATTCCTTCAATTTCTCAATCGCCACTTGACATGAAGTGTCCCACTCAAAACTTTTGGCCTTCCTTATTGCCTTGAAGAATGGTAGCCTCTTATCGGCTGATCACAAGATAAATCTATTGAGGGCTGCTCCTCGTCCCATCAATTCTTACACCTCCTTCTTGGACCTAGGGGCGTTAAGTCTAGTATGACTCTGATTTTCTCAGGGTTTGCTTTTATCCCCCGCTCACTTACCATAAAGCCCAAAAACTTTCCCTCACGTACCCCAAAAGTACACTGGTGGGGTTGAGCTTTAACTTGTAGCGCCTGAGCACTTCGAAGCATTCTTGCAGATTGCGTACATGGACTACTCCCCATTTTCTCTTGACCAATATGTCATCTATACACGCTTCCATGTTCCTTCCCAGTTGTGCTTCAAACATTTTATTGACTAACCTCTGATAAGTGGCACCCACATTTTTTATCCCAAAAGGCATCACATTGTAGCAAAAGGTTCCTTGGTCGATGATGAAGTTAGTTTTCTCCTGGTCCTTGGGCACTAGGAAAATTCGGTTATACCCCTGCCTCGCATCCAGGAAGGTTAGCAGTTCACATCCGGTGGTGGAATCAATCAAGCCATCGATCTAGGGGAGAGGGTAAGAGTCCTCAGGGCATGCCTTATTCAAATCTTTGAAGTTTATGCACATCCTCCATTTGCCATTCGGTTTTGGCACCGACACCACGTTGGCCAGCCACCCAGGGTAGTACACGACCCTCATGTAATCGACGACCAGCAAATTCTCTATTTCTTCCTTAGCATCCAAACTTCTTTCTCTTCCTATAGTCTGCTTGTGCTATTTCACAGGGCGGGCATCTGGGCAGGTGTTCAGATGATGGGTCATGACCTCGGGGTTAATCCCCTTCATGTCTCCCTTGTTCCAAGAGAGCACACCCGTATTATCTCGAAGGAAACGTACTAAGTCACCTTCAAGAGCAGACCTCAGGGTAGCGCCGACCTTGGTGGCTTTCTCGGGATTACACGGTACTAAATCTATCGTCTTCAGGCTTTCGGCTGCCTCTCCCCGGGTGTCATTGTCAGGTCTTATTCGACTTTCCTTCCACTTGGGTCACCATGTTGACTTCTATTAATTCATGCCTAGTGTCAGGACCCAAGTCACTTCGCTTTCTTTTGAGCCGAGGGTGTTGGTATAATATTCTCTAGCCTGTCATTTATCTCCTACGACTTCTCTAGTTCCACTGGGAGTTGGGAACTTGATCTTCAGCTGGAAGGTAGAGATAACAGCTCGAAAAAGGTTTAAGCTCAGCCTTCCCTGTATTACATTATACTTGGAGGGGGCTTTAACCACTAGAAATTTCACCTCCCTGGTCGCACGCTTAGGTAGTGTACCCATGGATAATGGCAGGGTCACCTCTCTCTGAGCGTCTATTGATTCGCCTGTGAAGCCAACGAGTGGGGTTTTTACCTCTTGGACCTTGGCGCCATCAATTGACAACCGGGTGAAGGTGTCGAAGAAGATAATATCTACGGAACTCCCACTGTCAATGAAAGTTCTGCATACCCAACAATTTGCGATGGTGGCTGAGATCACTAATGCTTCGTCTTAGAAGGGGATTCGACTTTCCAAATCTCGAGCTCCGAAAGTGATGCTTTGTGTCTCTGGCTCTTCCTAAATGCTTTGTTTAATTGTGTCGGTGGCTACCGTACGTGACACCTTCCGAGTGATCTCGCACATCCTTTTGGCAGGGGGTGGAATCACTGTTGGTGTCCTCTGAGGCGTCTTCTGCTTAATACTGGGGGTCGGTACATCCGGATCCTCAATATCTTGAATGCCAGGTAGCTTTCCTGGCAGCGTGGGATTTAGAGCTACCCCTAGCATACTACTGTTAGTAATCTCATCACTATTGTTACGTGCTTGATCTCTAGTCTGCATGCTCAGTGGTTGGACTGAAGTTCCCACAGACGGCGCCAAATTGATGTTGGTGAAAATCGCCATTCAATGAATAACACGCGGTTGACCATGTGGGGTGATGGAATCGATCTAATGCACGACAAACTAGATTGGGGGTTGATGAATGTATAGACTGCACTCGCTGTATATACAATCTGCCTACGTACCTGATGAATGGGGATCAAGTCTGTTCGTAGTTCTGTATTGAAATTGCTCTCAGAAGTATCCCGTGGATTTTTTCTGAGATAGTAGATAATGAGCCTTTATTAGCTCTTCTAAGGTATTTATATGGAGCTAGCGATGGACTACGGGCTGTGGGCTCCAATTTAGTAGTAGCCCACTAGGCCTATTAATATAACCATCACTTAGCTTTTAGACTACCAAAATAGTCCAGTTAGCTTTACAGCCGTAATAATTTAACAAGCCTTAATTACCAATGGGTGGTCAACCCTCTGGGCTTGACTCAATATTTAACTCACGACCTGCGGGTGGCGCTCGGGTTTGATCCAAAGATAAATTACCATATTATCCTTTAGATATTTTCGGCGCACATCATTTGTGTATAACTTAATTTTAACCTTTATTAGGTAATCATCAAAGCAGTAGCATACATCATAAAAGATTGTGTCTATCTTTATCGGTGAATATCCAAACTGACTAATAGATATTGATTGGCTCATTTTCAGTCAATATCCAAACCGACCCCTTTGTAATGATCCATTCAGACTGCATATTGCATGCTGTTTCAATTTCATTTTCCTAGTACACCTCTGATCTCTCTCTATTCTTGCATGTCTCTCTCTCTCTTCACCACGTCTTCATATATACCTTCTGTTTCTGCCACGTGTCATTAGAATTTGGCCCCTTATCCAATTTTCTGCAAATATAAATACAATAGTCTCTTCTTCCTTGATTTTCCTATTCATAACATCAGTTATAATTGTTTCAACCCAAAAAATAAAATTGTGAAAAACACTAAACCGAGTTTATTTGGAAAAAGTTTGTTGTAGGATGGATACAAGAAACAGAAGCTTTAGGATACTAATGTTCCCATGGCTAGCTCATGGCCATATCTCACCATTCTTAGAGCTAGCCAAGTCACTCTCAAACACAAACTTCCTCATATACATTTGTTCTTCATCAATCAATCTGAATACCATTAGGGCAAAGCTTTCTGCAAAAGACTCCATTTCTATAAAGCTTGTTGAGCTTCACATTCCCACCACCCCACACCTCCCCTCTCACTACCACACCACCAATGGCCTCCCACCCCACCTCATGTCACCCCTCAAGAGAGCCCTCGATATGGCCCGACCAGCTTTCTCAACCCTTCTCAAGACACTAAAACCAGACTTAGTTTTATATGATTTCCTTCAGCCGTGGGCGCCGGAGGAAGCAGCGTTGCAGAATATTCCGGCGGTGGTGTTCCTGAGTACTGGAGCCGCAGCATCTTCTTTGCTCATGCACCACTATTTTGAACCACAATCGGAGTACCCTTTTCCGGCTATAGACTTCAGGGCGAGCGAGTATGATATCTTCAATCGCTTGGTTAAGCCGACGGGCAACGACTCAAATGATAACGTAAGAGTCAGAGATTGTGTCAAAAGATCATCTGACATTGTTCTGATCAAGACATTCGGAGAGTTAGAGGGAAAGTACATAGATTTTCTCTCTAACATGACTTGCAAGAAATTTGTTCCTGTTGGTCCCCTTGTTCATAGTCTAGGGCACGCAGAGAACGAACAAAACGACTTTGTCGAGTGGCTCGATGGGAAAGATCCACGTTCCACGGTGTTCGCCTCGTTCGGGAGTGAGTACTTCTTGTCCGAAAATGAAATTGAAGAGATAGCTTATGGGCTAGAGCTTAGCATGGTTAATTTCATATGGGTGGTTAGGTTTCCTGTGGGGGAGAAAATCAAGATTGAGGAAAAGCTACCAAAAGGGTTTCTTGCTAGAGTGGGAGAAAGAGGAATTGTGGTGGAGGGCTGGGCCCCACAGAGAAGAATACTATCTCATTCGAGTGTTGGAGGGTTTTTGAGTCATTGTGGATGGAGTTCAGTGATGGAAGGGATATCTTCGGGCGTGCCGATTATAGCGGTGCCGATGCATCTGGACCAGCCACTAAATGCTAGGCTGGTGGAGGAGGTAGGGTTTGGGGAGGAGGTGGTGAGGACTAGAGAAGGAAAGCTTGATCGGGAAGAGGTGGCAAGGGTGGTGAAAAAGGTGGTGGTGGAGAAAAGTGGGGAGAAATTGCGGCGGAGAGTGGAGGAGCTGAGTGAAAAGATGAGAGAGAAAGGGGAGGGGGAGATGAATGGCGTGGTAGAGGGATTGATGAGATTGTGTATGAGGAGAGAGAGGTGGAACCTTTCACCTACGAATTCCATGGAGGAGTTTAATCTTCTGATTATGAATAATAGGGAGGGGGTGTCAAGTGCTTGAGCTATATATGGTAGATACTTGTATTTTGCATTTTTTCAGTAGAGTAATTTAAGATTAGTTATGTTTGTGTGGCATTTCATGTACAATATAGTGTATAATAGTTTTTTAAGATTTATTGTTTTATTGTAAGGAGAGTTATGTTTCAATTGTTTTCCACCTTGAATGTTAGATATTTGGTTGTCAGTTTGGATATCCGGTAAAGTGTGTGGCAATTTTTTATTACACATATGAACATTATGTCTATAAAATATTTTTTAATAGAAATTTAATATGAATTGTATATATTTATTGTGCATGTATGATATATGCAATACAAAATGTAACATTATTAAAATGCAACATTATTGCAATACAAGATCTCATGCAGTTGTTTTGGCCAAAGTAAGAGATTTCATTTACTAATTTAAGATCTCATGTAGTTGTTTTGGCCAAAGTAAGAGATTTCATTTACTAATTTACAGCTTAGTGATTCTGCTCCTTTATGATGGCGGTTGGCCTCTTCTCTCCAATTGTTTCTAAATAAAATTTAGAGGCTGAATTGCACTCATGGTACGTTAAAGGACAGTGTACCTTTTTTTCCAATAAAATAAAATAATAGTACGTTGACAATTTGAGTACACCCGACGTGAAATTTGGCAATTTGAGTATACATTTTGCTAGAAAATTCAAATCTGGCCGAAACGTAACTCATCAATTCGGGAGTTTTGATATGTGAAAGAAAAATTAGCTATGTAACACCCAAACTTGGACGGAAATGAGATAAAAAGTCAAAATTCTCTCAAATTCCCATATATATTATGATAAAACTAAAAAAAAAAATTAAAAAAATCTATAAAATAAGAAAATGCCAAAATTGTATTTTCAAACAAATTAATCTCTAGTTTGACAAAGATAATTGTTTATTTGAATATGTTGGTCATAAGTGGCAGACGAAAAGGGTCTAGAAGGAGGGAAGGTTGATAGACACTGAAGTTTGCTTGAACTTCAAAAACTTTCGTACTGAAAAAATATGTTGAACGCTTAAAATAAGGTTCTTGACGAGCGTCTATTGAAGATATTTTATAAAGATAACTTATACATGAGGTTTGAATGCTTAACCAAAGGGTTAAAGCTTTCAATGCTTATATCAGGGTTAGCACAACGAAAATGATTTTTGTCTTCTTTTAATTAAAGAGCGAGCGTTCAGATTTATCTTTTGGTTGCTTTGCTTGGATTTCAAGTTAAAGTAATACGAATATATTTTTATGTATGAAAAGTGTTAAGAGATAAAAGCAATAACAGTAACGAAAATAGCACAATAATTTGTAATGATCGTTGGGTTTATGTAATCTCAATTACGTTCTTCTCCGATTTTCACTCGGAGGAATTCACTTATTGGTGCTTGAAGTTTCACACATACAACTTGAGAAAAATTGACTTTTGGTCCCGTACGAGTCGGCCCAAAATACTTTTAGTCCCGCAGGACTTTTTTTGATATTTTTAGTCCTATAAGAGTGAAAAAGTGACACTTTTGGTCCCAAACGTTAAAAAATGGCGATTGTGTTACACGCGCCGTTAATTTTAAGGGAAAAAAAGAAATTCAAATATTAATTAAATAAATAAATAAAATTTAAAAAAAAAAAGAAGAAGAAGGAAGACGACGACCAATTGGTCGTCTTCTTTGGACAACCATCCCCACCGCCACGACTACCACCTGGTGGTCTTCTTTGGACCACCACCCCCACCGCCACCTCCATCGTCGGTACCCCTCCAAAGCACGACCCATCTCCATTGCCGACACCTCCGAGTCGAGCTTTGGCGGTTGGAGAGGTTTGGCGATGACGGCGGTGGCAGCGGCAGCGTGGATTAGGGTAGGGGTAGAGGTGGGGGTGGTTTGGTGGGTTTTTCGGGGCGGGGGGGGGGGTGAAGAAGACGAACTGTTCATCTTCTTCATTTTCTTTTCCTTCTTTTTTGTTTTTTTTATTATTTTATTAATATTTGAATTTATTTAAATTCCTTTTTGATTTTCTTTTTTTTTCCCTTAAAACTAACGGAGTGTGTAACGCAATCGCCATTTTCCGTCTATTTCTTAACGTTTGGGACCAAAAGTGTCACTTTTTCACTCCTATGGGACTAAAAGTGTCAAACAAATTCCTACGGGACTAAAAATGTTTTGGGTCGACTCCTATGTGACCAAAAGTGATTTCCCCCCATACAACTTCTACAATACAAGGAATAATAACAAAAGTAGTATCTTCAAGCTCTTTTATCACACATAATTGAGCTGCTTAACTCCTTCGACTATCTTTTCTTTTACTTAGAAATAATGAGATCTTCAACTTCGACTTTCACACAGATTTGCAAGGTCAGAGGTTTGGTTTCCAAAAAGATTCGTTTATAAAATCAAACTTTAGAATATTTCAATAATAGAGTGGGTTCTTTTAGAAAAGATGTTTGAGATATTTTTAACTGTCTTAGGGATGGATGAAAGGCTTAAGGACGTTGGCTATGAAACTCGAGCTTTTCTGAAAGTTTAAGGTATAAGACTTAAATGCAACAGAGGTTCGATTTTGTAAGCTTATGTTCTCCGTTTTGGCTTGTTGCTGAAGTCCTACTTAAAAGCAATCTTGGGAAAAGTGTCAATTTGACACAATGCAGGCGCGTGCCTTTTACTTTGGCAAGTGAACAACCTTCTGTCCTTTATGCCTGGAATTCTACTGCAAAAAGTTGGTGCGACAGATTCTGAAAGCTGACAATCTAATCACAAAGGATAATCCATAGGTCCGGGAGTCCTTATCACATTTAACGTCCTTGTCAACATTTAATGCACTTGAATTAAATGCTTGTTAGACATTTAATGCTTCGACATTAATTGCATTTAACACCTTGTGGACTTGGGAATAAATTCAAGCGAATTCTGTCTTGATAGACGCTCATTCCATCTTAAATGATTTTCATCTTTTGACTTTGCCTTGAAGCTCAGTCAATGCTTCGAAGATCTTCATATTCTAAAAAACCAGACTTAACTTGATAGACTCACCTATTCTATCAACGCTCAAACATTTAGATACTTAGCCTAAATAATCTAAAAAAAATGAACAAGCCTTGTACAAATCTAACTTCAAAGCCTATACATATTTCTATTGAAATTAAACTTCCATAACTTGGGTTCTGACATAAATTCTAATTGTATCATCAAAACATCTTACAAGAAATTTCCTAACAAAAAAGTAGAAAAATTTAATATTTAGATAAATGTGAATATAATTATAATAATATTAAAAACATAAAATAAATCTAAAAAAACATAAAATATTAAAAGTTATGTCTTAAACGAATTTTAAATATAAATAAAATGATTTTAATGACATTTTTTTCGTTGATAAAAAATAAATTATTTAAAAACTTAGATAATTAAAAATATTGAAAATTCTGAAAAAATGTTAAAAAACTTAAGACAATTTAAAAAATAAGAAAACACTAAACATTATATCTAAAACTAATTTCTAAATTTAAATAAAATAATTTCTTAGTAACGACAAATTTTCATTGACAAAAATTAAATTAGTTGAAAATTCAGAAACTTAAAAAATTGTAAAAACGAAAAGAATAATCAAAATAAAATAAAAAAAGTTAAGTAAAATTGGAAAACAAATTTTTTTTTTCAAAAGTCATAGAATAATAAGAAAAATTAAAAAAATTTAGAAAAACAAAAAGAAATAAAGAAAAATGACATGGGTCATAATTTTTATTTTTCCTAAATGGGCAATTGAGGTGCGCTTGTATCAAGATGAATAAATGATGAAGGCTTACGCATGGAAAGTTCATGAAAAGCCCACGAATATGCTTGGAAGAATGCCAGAAGGAAAGCCCGAAGGAAAACTCATGGAAATGCGTATGAGATAGCTCAAATAAGAAGAATATTTGGATACATCTTATCCTTAACTACCAAATCCTTAAAAGAGGGATATGACTTATAGTATCCTTCAATATCCGAGAACAAGTTGAAAGCAATCCAAGGACGCCCCAACCTAGAAAAATTGGCCACTAGGGCCTATATAAAGATGTTTTTACTTCATTTTTTGGGATTAATTTACTTATGTATTATTAAAGATATTACTTCAAAATTTATAGTTCATGTACTTGAGTATTCATAGTTAATAAAGTAGCCATTTTTCTTTATATATCTACATATATTCAAGTATTATTAGATTATTATAATTATTATTTGAGTGTGAATCAAGAGTTTGGAAACATTAATTGCAACAATCAATCGAAGACCTTGTTTGATTACCCGATTTTCTTGGTGTGAAAATCTAAACCACATTAAGTGGCACCGTCTGTGGGAAGATTTGAGTTTGAGACGTGATTTCTTGCATTGAAATGAAGGGAGTTCAAGGATTAAGACGTTCGGAGAGGAGGAGTGCCGCCGGGCACCCACCGACGGCCACAGTGGAAGAGCATCCGGCCAACGGGCTTTCCGAGGAGGACGCCGCACTCTCCAGCATGGCCATCGTGCTCCCCAATGTTGTACCGGAGCAGCCACCGCCGGTCACCCCTTCGTGTGCTTCGATTTCTGTGTTGACCATTCCTGAAAACACCACCGTTGCATCAGGATCCATTCCATCTCCACCATCGAGGAGTTTACCATCGCCACGTGTGATTGCACTGGAGATAACAAGTGTATACATGCTCCATCAAGAAAAAGGATACATGGCGCCACCTAATTTAGAAAGGCCTATTCGGCCATAAGCCCGTGATGCACCGGAGATAAGGAGTCTACCACGAGCCTAAGGGGATTTCAATCCTAACTTGTCAAGGCACGAGCATGTGTCTATCAGTGAATGAGAGTAATAATTTGAAGGAAGTAATGAACAGCGGCCCCTTAAGTGACGTGTGCTATCCCATCAGGTGTCCTGCCAGTAGGAGGGAAGCCCCCACTTATGGATCAATGGGGACACATATTTGCCATGGAAATGTCCTCAGTCTTGCAAGGAGGACAAGCCCCAACAATAAGGGTGGTTTCGGCGAGTATTCCACTGCCACCCCCGCCGACTGTCCCTACAGTTATCCCTATGGCTTAGATTTCAAGAGGAACGATATTCTATACACCACCGTTCCCTCCAAACCAAACATACAGGATGGGTGGCCGTTCTCATGAGAAGGCCTTAGGTGTAAACCAACAGAGATGGATTCACTAGCACCCTGGTGAAATGGGTGGTATGCCCTGGAGACAACCACCCATGAATCCTATGGACAATGATGTAACGCGCCCAGAGGTGATAGAAGGATTCGAAGATTTAAGAGCAGAAATGAAATAGATGAGGCAACGCCTGGGAGGAGATTTCCAACCCCCTTCCACGAGGTGTCCCATTCGGGCCACAAGTCTTGGTTGAAGAGCTTTCCAGCAATTTTCGTGTCTCGAATATTCCTGAATATGATGGTTCAACAGATCCCACGGAACACTTATCAAAGTTTGATAATAGCGCTTTGCTTCATCAGTACACTGATGGGATTAAATACCGAGTATTCTTAACCACCTACAAAAGCCACCCAACAATGGTTGAATCAGCTAGCTCCAAACTCGATCCATTCATTTAAGTGAAAACTAAGTAATGCCTTTTTTGATAATATGAAGATAAGTTAATTACAAGATAGATGCCCTATCATTCTATCCTCTATGGCATCTGAGGGCATAACCCTAACAATCTCCCACTTACACTCAATGCCACTCATTGTGGTATCTTATACACATCCCTTCCAGGTGTCGGTCCAGAATAGCCTGAGGTAGTGTTTTGGTGAACAGGTCAGCTATATTGTTAGGTGAGGCTATTTTCTACATTGTTATCTCTCCTCTGCCAACGATCTCTCTAATGATATGAAATCTTCTCTCAATGTATTTAGACTTGTTATGAGACCTTGGTTCCTTTGCTTACGCTATTGCTCCATTGTTATCACAATAAAGTGGTAACGGGAGCTGTGAGTTAGGAACCACTTCAAGTTCTCCAAGGAACTTTCTCATCTAAACAGCTTCTTTCGCTGCCTCCGAGGCTGCCACATATTCAACCTTAGTGGTGGAATCCGCGATTGTGCTTTGCTTGAAACTTTTCCAAGACACCGCCCCACCATTAAGCGTGAAAATAAACTTTGAAGTAGATTTACGGTCATCAACATCAGAGTGGAAATCCGAGTCAGTGTAACCCTCCATCTTTAGGTCTCCACCTTCATAGATGAGAATCATATTCATAGTTCTTTTAAAATACTTTAGGATATTCTTCACAGCTATCCAATGTTCTTTTCCTGGGTTTACCTGAAACAGACTCACCATGCTCACAGCATAGGCAATGTCGGGTCTTGTACACAACATTGCATAAGTAGGCTACCAACTGCAGAGGGATAGGGTACTTGACTCATCTCCTCTCTATCTTCCTCACTTTGAGGACACATAGATTTGGACAAGTGTACTCCATGTCTCATGGGAAGGGAACCCTTTCTTAGAATTCTCCACCCTAAACCTCTTTAGAACCTTTTCTAAGTAAAGTGCTTGGGAGAGACCTATCATTCTATTTGTTCTACCTCTATAGAAACGAATTCCTAGAATGTAAGTTGCTTTTCCCAAGTCTTTCATGGAAAACATACTCGAAAGCCATTTCTCGACTGTGATGAGCATTTCTACATCATTTTCTATAATTAGAATGTCATCCACATATAGTACTAAGAACGAGATTTTGTTCCCACTAGTCTTCTTGTAGACACAAGGTTCATCTTCGTTCTTGATGAAGCCATATCCCTTTACTACATCAAAACAAAGATTCCAGCTTCTAGATGCTTGCTTGAGACCGTATATGGACCTCTCAAGTTTACATACTTTATGGATATTGATCTCGGATGCAAAACCCTTTGGCTGTTCCATATAGATATCCTCCTCGAGGAATCCATTTAGGAAAGCCGTTTTGACATCTATCTGCCATATCTCAAAGTCTAAATATACAGCTATGGATAACAGTATTCGGATGGACTTTTTCATGGTCACAGGCAAAAAGTTTTCTTAATAGTCAATTTCTTCTCTTTGACTATACCCTTTCGCTACGATCCTGGCTTTAGAGGTGTCAACCTTTCCATCGCTACCTATCTTTCTTTTGTAGATCCACTTACATCCTATAGGTTTAATACCTTCAGGACGATCTACCAAAGTCCAGACTTGATTCGATTGCATAGAGTCCATCTCTGTTTCCATCACTTCTCGCCATCTTGAAGTGTCGACATCCATTATCGCTTGATCATAGGTACAGGGATCATCTTCATGACCTTCTTATACTACAGTGTGAAGCTCTGCCCCCCTCTGCAGTAGATACCCATACCTTTTAGGTTCATGCGGTATTCTACCAGATCTACGTGGTGGTTTTGCTACTATTGGGTTAGGCCTCGGTTCTTGGACATATGTCTCAGAGGGAGTTTCATTTTGTTCTTTTAGAACAATCTTTCTACCTTTGCCTCCTTCCAAGATGAATTCATCTTCTAGGAAGTGGGCTTGTAGGGCCACAATGATTCTCTGATCATCATTTAGGTAAAAGAAGAATCCTATGGAATCTTTAGGATAACCAATGAAACATCCCATGAGGAATCTTGTCTCCAATTTGTCCACTTTAGTCTTCTTGACATTAGCGGGACATCCCAAAATCTTAATATGATTAAGACTCGGTGTCCTATTATTCCACATCTCACGCGGAGTCTTAGGAATGGATTTGGAGGGACATCTGTTCAATATACAAGCAGTAGTAAGGAACATGTATCCCCACAACGAAATGGGTAAATCAGTGTAACTGAGCATAGAACGAACTATGTCCAGCAGAGTTTGGTTCCTTCGCTCAGCTACTCCATTTAGTTGAGGGGTTGCTGGTGGTGTTAGTTGTAACATTATTCCTTTTTCTCTAAGGAATTCATAAAACTCGGCACTCATATATTCTTCTCCACGATCCGATTGCAGAGTTTTTATATTCTACCCAATTTGATTTTCTACCAAAGCTTTTAATTCTTTGAACCTTTCAAAGGATTTAGACTTTTGTTTCATCAGTTACACTAGACCATACTTGGATGATCGTCTGTGAAAGTGATGAAGTAGTAGAAACCCCCACGAGCCATTTCTCCAAATGGTCCGCAAACGTCGGTGTGCAACAATCCTAAGACTTGAGTGGCTCTTCCAAAAGTCCCGGTGAAGGGTGATCTAGCTATCTTGCATAAGAGACATGATTCACATGTTGGATAGGGATCCGATCCCAGTGAGCTTAAAAGCCTATCTTT
Organism: Buddleja alternifolia; assembly: GCA_019426215.1. Lineage (NCBI taxonomy): Eukaryota > Viridiplantae > Streptophyta > Magnoliopsida > Lamiales > Scrophulariaceae > Buddleja > Buddleja alternifolia. The sequence continues at coordinate 16,141,441 of CM033395.1, read as the reverse complement.
TTTCATTTTTTGAATCTTGTGCTCTCCGGCATGGCCTAGTCTTAGATGCCACTTGAGTATTAAATTAGCTTCTTGCCTACCCCGTTTCTTAGTTACAACATTCACATCAGATTGATTATGGACATTTAAAGAATACAAACTATTAACTAAAGAAGCATTGCCAACTAATTTATTTCCATAATAAATGTAGTAAATTAACTTAGAAAAACGGAATGTATACCCAATCTTAACTAAGATGGGAATAGATACAATGTTCTTAAGCCCCTTGGGCAAAACTAAAACATCATCTAAAAAAAATAAATGTCCAGAATTTCAATATAAAGAAGTGGATCCTATTCTAGTAGCAACGACACTTTCCCCGCTACCTACTTTGATCATCACTTCTTCATGGTCAAGCTTTCTACTTCTCTGCAGATCCTCTTCTAAACAACACACATGGGCACTATCCCCTGAGTCTAGAATCTATGAAGTAGAAAAAATAGTCATAGAACAATTAGTTTAAAAAACAAATAGTTCCATACCTTTTGCGCCTTTTCCTAATTTGGGACAGCTCCTCTTCCAGTGGTCTAGCTCACCGCACTCGAGATATCTGTCCGTCTTCTTAGGTCCTTCGCTCTTATAAAACCCTTGAGCCTTTCCCTTACCCTTTTGGACACCCCTTTCAGCTCCAAACTTGCCAGATTGCTTCTTATTCTTCTTATTCTTAAACTTAGACTTTTTAGGTCCAGAAGAAATGACCAAGGCAGTTTCCTTTCCTTTTGGTTTCATTTGAGGTTGTGCAGTAACCAACTTGTTCATTAGCCCAGCTAAATTTCACTCTATCTCATTGCTGTTAAAGTTAACCACAAATTGAGCGAATGAATTTGGAAGAGATTGCAAGATTAAGTCAGTTTGAAGAGTGGCGTTCATGATGAAGTCGAGAGCTTCCAATTTCTCAATCCTCAAAATCATCTTGAGGACATGATCACCAACCTTCTCACTTTCTTTCATCTTGGCTCGGAAGAGCTCTTTCGATACCTCATACGTGCAATTCTACTATGCTCACCATAGAGCTCTACCAGGTGAGCTTGGATAGCTCTTGTAGTGGACATCTTATCATGTGACCTTTGAAGTTCATGAGTCATAGACCCCAGCATGTATCCTCTCACCCGGATGCCATCCTTGACCCATTTTTCATGGGCTTGGACCTTTTCCTCGTTGGCTCATGTTCTTGCTGGAGCCGTCGGGATATCAGCCTGCAAGACGTATCCCAGAGATTCCATATTGAGGACAATCCCCAAATTTCTAAGCCAGTCCACATAATTGGGTCTAGTAAGAGTATTCTTTTCGAGTAGTATTAAAAGTGGGTTTGTCATTTTGAGAGAGATTTAACGAGAAAATAGCTGCAGAAATAAACCAGATTAAATTAGATTACTTGTATTTGACTTAACTAAGAAAAATTAAGGACTTAAAATTGATCTTGGCTCCCACTGCATTTTTCGAATCCCACACTCCCATGTGAAAATCGGGAATCATCATTGGCATCGATTTCACAGCGGATATTGAGGTCCTCAAATAATTACATGTGTTGCAACCTAACTGATTTCTGGCCCATCAATTAATTGAAGTGATGTCTAACATCAATTTATCTAATAAATATTTCAATACCCTTCCCCATAGTTCACCAAGCCGCAACTGAACAGGTTTCTAAGCTTGTGAACTACCCGAGTTCATTCCCACTAACTCCTATAATCTAACATTTGAATTTCACCTTGCATGTCACACATCCTTTTCTAACTCGGTATTATTTATTTGGGAGAGTTTAAATTGTCAAATGTTTGGTCTCACTTTGCACACTAATCAATTTATATAGCGCAACTATCACATATTTAACATGCATAAACTATTCTACTAATAAATATGCCTATCAATATCATTATGGAATTAAATAAATAAATCCATGTACACTTGATCATTGACTTTTCTAGAGGGCTCGAACCAATAGACCATCACATATAAAGGTAAAGCGGAGAAACAAAACTTTACGGGCTTAAATAATTCTAAATTATTTAACTACAACAACCCATGCAAAGATAAGTAAATCGAACATAACCTAAGTCCATGATTGGTGTTTCTATCACATAAGATATGCTCGCAACATTTAATACATGTTCGCATTATTATAACACTTATGTTGATATTAAAATTTTAGTCCAACTAAAAAGTACTTTAATAAATTCCCAATTTTTACACATTATTTATTTCAATTAAAATCATTCTAGTCCTACTAGATGATTTAGATATACAAAATTCAAAATCAAGTATATCTACCTTTAATTAAAATAATATTAGTCCAACTAAATAAATACATAAAATATGGAATTCTATTTTATTATGATTTAAAGCAATAATTAAATGGAAAAACTTTTATTTGATTAAAGAATTAATTATTAATTATCCAAGAAAAATAATATATATTCTATATTCAAATATCCATGTAATTTCCAAGTCGAGAAAAAATTAATAATATTTAATCCATAAATTAATAATTAATCTCCAAGAAAAATAATTAATTATTCTAATTAAATATTTAATTCCAATTAATCTAATTGGGCTTGATTTCATCAAACCCAAGTTACCTTCCTTCTGGTCTACTTGGATTTAATTCAATTGGACTCAAATTAATTAATTCGGAGTGCACTTTATTAATTTCTATTGGGCTATTTTTAATTAAAGTCCAAATCACCCATCCAATGGGCCCATTTGGAATTAATGAAATTAAGCCCAAACTAATTAATAAGTCGAGATTGAATAAATTTCTTGTTGGGCTTAATTAAATTATATTGGGTCATCATCCTTTTGATCCACCCGAATAATTAAATTTACCCACCCATTTACCGACCCGGATCCCGGACCCAAATCAGCGAATTAGGTGTCGAAACACACGACCCGTCGGGCCGTGTGGTTTTTCCTCGTTTTTGATTTTTTACAAGCATCACATATATAACCAGATATACAATAAATATAAAAAATCAAAATCCATGCTTTAAATCATAAAAATGCAGATTTAATTAACACATAATCGCATGCTTCAAAAATACATATTATGCATATCATAAATCACATAAACTCAATTAAATATGCGAATTAGAGATTTACTCAGATACCACTGTTGAGTTTTGAGAAAAATAACATAAACGCAGCGGAAGGATTTCAAAATTTTTATTTTAAAACCCAAAGTTGAATTCAATGATCCCATATTCCAATTGCCCGATAAATGCAACGAATAAAACTTACTCATTAAAACGAAGTTGTTGGAGTCCAATTCTTCTTCAAAACTTCGAATTGATGAACTTATTGAATTCTTCAATTCTCGTATTCTTCAAGTCTTGATTTCTTGAAGTTTCTCGAAAATTAATCCAAACAACGAAGCACGTTATCTCTAAATTATCATGCACGATTTGATGATGAAAATGTTACGATTATACCCTCAGATGTCATAGAGGATAGAATGAGTAGGGCATCTATCTTGTATTAAACTTAATTATTATTAATAAAAGACAATATTTAGTTCTTCACTTAATTCTTATCTGCATCTATAAGTTGTGTAAAATGTTTTGCCCGTGTTTTCAATGCGATCCCTCTACTTCCTATGGGATAGGAAGAATAACACTAGAGAGATCGACCTTGATTACTAAAACTAGTTCGCAAGTAATATGAAATCTTTAATGGGCAAATAAAGATTTCGAATACTTGTACAATCTTAACTCCGACATGGGAGTGTCTGTCTGGTATCATGAGATGATAGGAGATTAAGATTGTAGGCACATCAGTGGAACTGATATGCTCGAACACGACTCGCATCAGTTCTGTCACATGGGTTTTCACTATGTGACTGTCAATGACAGAACTGATTAGGTGTACTTGGTATATGTGAACCTTTGACCTGAAGTATCAGGCTGAAGATGCACTTGTGACGTCAAGTCTTTCACTAGAGTAGTTAGACCCAATTCACCCTTAGGTGGGGTCGACCTCGAAATGCGGACTTGATGGGCAAGTGGTAGTCTTAGCAGATATCTAATATGGGATTTCTTCTCTCATAAGTGAATGAGAATGTACCCTATGTAATTATAGATAAATAGAGATCAAAGTCTTTGGCTAAAGTAAAAGAGACGATTGTACTAGGCACTTAATCGATCTCAATGATCTCATATTATTATAATTTATACATATGATCAAGTCTAGCGAGTTTGACATAACTGTGACTCTCACTTGACTGGGGAACGTGAACAAAGGGTTTATACATATATGGTATTTACGATTGGAAGGTTGTAAAATGATCCATTCATTCGTATTTCATTTGGGCTACGAAGTGGGCCACATGACTAGCTAATTGTTACCCACTTCCTTTGGTTTCCTCTCATTGCCAAAGAATTAATGAAGAAAAATTGAAAAAGGATTTTCTATTTTATTTTTGGAGAGATTTAATTTATTGGATAAGTTAAATAATTAATTACTTATTGGATAAGATAATTAATTAAATGGATAAGATAATTATTAATTAATTTCTTGGAGAAAAATATTAATGAATTAATTTATCTAATTAATTTTATTATTGAATTTATTTATTGGATAAAATAAATTATTAATTGAATAAAGAATTAATTAAACAAAACAAAAGAAATTCCGGGCCCCATATGGGAAGTCTAAGAGAATGCCCATTAGGTCAAAGATGGATGATCAAAGTGGTCTCTTTTGTTGTCTTGGTCAATAAGTCATTGAGATATAAAAGACTTCTCTTGACTTTGACATATATATAAATTTATATCAACTCTCCAAATAACAGAAGAAGAAAAATATCCTCCTCCTCTATACACACTAGCCGTCGCCCCTATAGAGAAAGATGTGGGATTTTTCATCATCAATTTGTGCGTGATTATTTAGAGACAACGGGATTCGTTATTTGGATTAATTTTCAAGAAGCTTCAAGAAATCAAGACTTGAAGAATAAGAGGATTGAACAATTCAAGAAGTTTATCAATTCGAAGAGTTGAAGAAGAATTGGATTCTCCTACCACCTCGCTTCAACGAGTAAGTTGATTTATTCGTTAAAGTGATTTTGATTTAGTTATGCGATTAGAGAAACAATTTGGGTTTTTGTTAAAATTTTTGAAATCCTTCCGCTGCATTTATGAGTTTTTTCGCGAAACCCAAAAGTGGTATCAGAGCCAATCTCTGATTTGCATATTTGATCTTGTTTATGTGATTGAAAATATGCATGTTATGTGTTTTTGAAGCATGTTTGTATGTTTTCTTAAATCTGCGTGTTTATGATTTTTGCCTAGATTTTTTTGATTTTTTAGTTATTGTAAATCTGGGAATATTTGGTAATATTGAAAAATCGAAAAACCCGAGGAAAAATGGGCTCGAAGAGCCCCAAGAATCAGCTGTTGCGCACACACAGGCACACGTCCATGCCATGTAGCCTGGCCACCTGCACACAGCCTGTCGAGTCGTGTGCTCAGCCCCACGAGTCATGTGTTTCGACACCTGATTTGCTGATTTGGATCCGGGATTCAGGTCGGTTAATGGGCTATGTGTTGGGTCGAAATTGAAATTTGAGATTGGGTAAATTTAATTATTCGGGTGGATCAAAAGGATGATGACTCGATATAATTTAATTAAGCCCAACAAGAAGTTTAATCAATCTTGACTTATTAATTAGTTTGGACTTAATTTAATTAATTCCAAATGGGCCCATTGGATGGGCGATTTGGACTTTAATTAAAAATAGCCCAATAGAAATTAATAAAGTGAGCATGTTTTTCGGAATTAATTAATTTGAGCCCAATTGAATTAAATTCAAGTAGACCAAAAGGATGGTAACTTGATTTTGATGAAATCAAGCCCAATAAAATTAATTGGAATAAAATATTTAATTAGATTTAATTAATTATTTTTCTTAGAAATTAATAATTAATTTATGGATTAAACATTATTATTTTTCCTCGACTTGGAAATTACTTAATTTCTGAATAAGGAATATAAATTATTATTTTTAGAGATTAATAATTAATTCTTAGATCAAATAAAAGTATTTCCAATTAATGATGGCATTAAATCATGATAAAATAGAATTCCATATTTTATGTATTCTTTTATTAGGACTAATATTATTTTAATTAAAGGTAGATATATCTAATTTTTAATTTTGTATATCTAAGTCATCTAGTTGGACTAGAATGATTTTAATGAAAATATCGAATGTATAAAAGGTTGGGAATTTTATAAAGGACTTTTTAGTTGGACTAAAATTTTAATAATCAACATAAGTGATTTAATATTGCGAGTATGTATTAAATGTTACGAGCATGTATTAATTGATGCGAGCATGTCTTATGTGATTGTAACACCGAGCGTGGACATAGGTTTATTTGTTTTTCCTTTATATTTTATGGGTTATCAAGTTTGGGGCTATTTATTATATTCTTAGAAATAATGCATGAGTTGTTTTAGGATTGAAATAGAATAGTTCAAAATTGATAAAGTCCAAAGGCCCATGAATATTTAATAGGTTTTAATTTATGCCTTTTGTATGGCCCATTGGCTCGGGCCCTCTAGTAAAAGTCCATGATCGAGTGATGGATTTATTTATTTAAATTCCATGATTATTTATATTGAAAGGCATGATTATTAGTAGTATTTTTATGCATGATCAATATAGAATAAAAGCTCTATATAAATTGAATAATGTGCAAAGTGAGACCAAAATCTTTTGACGAATTAAAATTCTCCCAAATAAATAATACCGAGTTAGTAAAGGATGTTTGACATCCTCTCCCTCCACTAAGCTTTCCAAATTAAAATTACTATAAATGTGAAATAATTCCCAGTTATGGGGGTTATGCATTTAGAAATAATTTGAAATTTTATTAAGTGCATGGAATGCCTTAATCGAAGCATATTTCACCCCAGAAACCTTTCGGTTGCAAGGTGAAATTCAAATGTTAGATTATAGGAGTTAGTGGGAATGAACTCGGGTAGTCCACGAGCTTAGAAACCTGTTCGGTTGTTGTTTAATGAACTATGGGGAAATGTGTTTATTGGATAAATTGATATTAGATATCACTTCAAGTAATTAATGGGCCAGAAATTGGTAAGGTTGCAACCCATCTAATTAATTGAGGCCCTCAATACCAGCTGTGGAATCGACGCCAATGATGATTCCCGATTTTCACATGGGAGTGTGGGATTCGAAAAATGCAGTGGAAGCCAAGATTAATTAAGTCCTTAATTTTTCTTGGTTAAGTCAAAACAAGTAATCTGGTTTATTTCTGCAGTTATTTTCTCATTTATCTATCTCAAATATGACAAACCCACTTTTAATTCTGCTCTAAAAGAATACTCTTAATGGACCCAATTATGTGGACTGGCTTAGAAATTTGAGGATTGTCCTCAATATAGAATCTCTGGGATACGTCTTAGAGGCTGATATCCCGGCGGCCCCTGCTAGAACATGTGGCAACGAAGAAGAGGTCCAAGCCCATGAAAAATGGGTTAAGGACGACCTCCGGGTGAGAGTCGGAGGTGAGAGGATACATGGTAGGATCTATGACCAATGATCTTCAAAGGTGACACGATAAGATGCCCACTGCAAGAGCTATCCTAGCTCACCTGGTAGAGCTCTATGGTGAGCACAGTCGAACTGCTCGATATGATATATCAAAAGAGCTATTCGGAGCCAAGATGAAATAAAGTGAGAAGGTTGGTGATCATGTCCTCAAAATGATTTCGAGGATTGAGAAATTAGAAGCTCTCGACTTCACCATGAACGCCACTCTTAAACTGACTTAATCTTGCAGTCTCTTCCTAATTCCTTCTCCCAATTTGTGGTTAACTTTAACTGCAATGAGATAGAGTGCAATTTAGCTGGCCTAATGAACAAGTTGGTTACTGGACAATCTCAAATGAAACCAAAGGGAAAGGAAACTGCCTTGGTCATTTGTTTTGGACTTAAAAAGTCTAAGTCCAAGAAGAAGAAGAATAAGAAGCAGTCTGGCAAGCTTGGAGCTGAAGGTGGTGTCCAAAAGGGTAAGGGAAAGGCTCAAGGGTTTTATAAGAGCAAAGGGCCAAAGAAAACACATAGATGTCTCGAGTGCAGTGAGCTTGGCCACTGGAAGAGGAACTGTCCCAAATTAGGCAAAGACGCAAAAGGTATGGAACTCTTCCTTTTTGAAACTAACTTTTCTATGTCCGTCTTTTCTACTTCGTGGATTTTGGACTCAGGGGCTAGTGTCCATGTTTGTTGTTTGGACCAGGATCTGCAGAGAAGTAGAAGGTTGGGGCCGAGAAGAAGTGATGATCAAAGTAGGCAGCGGTGAAAGCGTCACAACTACTAGGATTGGATCTATTTCTCCTTATTTGAATTCTGGATATTTATTATTATTAAATGATATTTTAGTTTAGCCCAAGGGGCTTAAGAACATTGTATCTATTCCCATCTTAGTTAAGATTGAGTATACATTTCTTTTTTCTAAGTTAAATTGCGACATTTATTATAGAAATAAATTGGTTGACAATGCTTCTTTAGTTAATGGTTTATATTATTTAAATGTCCTTATTCATCTGTTGTAACTCATAAATGTGGTAGGCAATAAGCTAACCTAAGGCTTAAGTGTCATCTTAGACTCGGCTATGTCGGAAAGCACAAGATACACAAAATGGAAAAGGATGGGCTTTTAAGCTCACTGGGGTCGGATCCCTATCCAACATGTCAATCATGTCTTAGGCAAGATGGCTAGATCACCCTTCACAAGAAATTTTCAAAGAGCTACCCAAGTCTTAGGGTTAGTGCATACCGACGTTTGCGGAAAATTTGGAGAAATGGCTCGTAGGGGTTTTTTCTAATTCATCACTTTCACAGACGATCATTCAAGATATGGTCTGGTGTATCTAATGAAGCAAAAGTCTAAATCCTTTGAAAGGCACAAAGAGTTCAAAGCCTTAGTAGAAAATCAAACTGGGCAAAATATAAAAAATCTACGATCGGATCGTGGAGGAGAATATATGAGTGCCGAGTTTGACGAATTCCTTAGACAACAAGGAATAATGTTACAACTAACACCGCCAGCAACCCCTCAATTAAATGGAGTAGTCGAGCGAAGGACCCAAACTTTGTTGGACATGGTTCGCTCCATGCTTAGTTACACTGATTTACCCATTTCGTTGTGGGGACATGCGCTCCTTACTGCTGCTTATATATTGAACAGATGTCCCTCCCAATCTGTTCCTAAAACTCCGCATTAGATGTGGAATAATAGGAAACCAAGTCTTAATCATATTAAGATTTGGGGATGTCCTTCTTATGTCAAGAAGACTAAAGTGGAGAAATTGGAGACAAGATCCCTCATGGGGACTTTTCATTGGTTATCCTAAAGATTCCATGGGATTCTTCTTTTACCTGCATGATGATCAGCGAATCATCATGGCCCTACAAGCTCACTTCTTTGAAGATGAGTTCATCTTGGAAGGGGGCAAAGGTAGGAAAATGGTTCTAGAAGAACAAAATGAAACTCCCTCAGAGACATATGTCCAAGAACTAAGGCCTGAACCAATAGTAGCACAACCACCACGTACATCTGGTAGAATACCACATGAACCTGAGAGGTATAGGTATCAACTGCAGGGAGAGCCAGAGTTTCACACTGTAGTACAAGAAGGTCATGAAGATGATCCTTGTACCTATGTTCAAGCGATGGTGGATGTTGACGCTTCAAGATGGCGAAAATCCATGGAAATAGAGATGGACTCTATGCAATTGAACCAAGTCTGGACTTTGGTAGATAGTCCTGAAGGTATCAAACCTATAGAATGTAAGTGGATCTACAAAAGAAAGATAGATAATGATGGCAAGGTTGACACCTTTAAAGCCAAGCTCGTAGCAAAAGGGTATAGTTAAAGAGAAGAAATTGACTATCAAGAAACCATTTCGCCCTTGGCTATGATAAAGTCCATCTGAATACTGTTATCCATAGTTGCACACTTAGATTATGAGATGTGGCAAATGGATGTCAAAACGGCTTTTCTGAATGGATTCCTTGAGAAGGATATCTATATGGAACAGCCAAAGGGTTTTGTATCTGAGACCGATATCCATAAAGTATGTAAACTTGAAAGGTCCATATACGGTCTCAACCAAGTATCTAGAAGGTGGAAACTTTGTTTTGATGAAGTAGTAAAGGGATATGGTTACATCAAGAACGAAGATGAACCATGTGTCTACAAGAAGACTAGTGGGAGCAAAGTTTCGTTCTTAGTGGGAACAAAGTATCCACTGGAGTCTCATTTTGTTCTTCTAGAAAAATCTTTCTACCCGCTCCTCCTTCTTGAATGAGCTCATCTTCAAGAAAGTGGGCTTGTAAAGCTACAATGATCATTTGATCATCGTGCAGGTAAAAGAGGTATCCCATTGAATTCTCAGGATATCCAATGAAACGTCCCTTCAAGGATCTGGCCTCCAACTTGTCCACTTTGGTCTTTTTGACATAAGCCGGACATCCCCAAATCTTGATGTGATTAAGACTTGGTTTTCTATTCCTCCATATCTCATAGGGAGTCATAGAAACGGTCTTGGACGGACATCTATTTAAAATGTGTACAGCTGTAAGCAGCGCATGACCCCCACAGTGAAATGGGTAAGTCAGTGTAGTTGAGTATGGAGCGAACGATATCCAACAAGGTTCGATTCATTCGCTCTGCTACTCCATTTAACTGTGGTGTCACTGGAGGTGTGAGCTGTAATACTATATCATTCTCTCTGAGGTATACATCAAACTCATTGCTCATATATTCTCCTCCTCGATCCGATCGAAGGGTTTTTATATGTTGACCAGTTTGATTTTCCACTAAAGCCTTGAATTCCTTGAACTTTTCAATGGATTCAGACTTATGCATCATCATGTACACTAGACCATATATTGAATGGTCATCGGCGAAGGTGATGAAGTTAAGGAAACCTCTCCGTGCCATTTCTCCAAATGGACCACAAACATCAATATGCACTAAGCCTAAGATTTGTGATGCTCTTTCAAAAGTCCCTGTGAAGGAGGATCTAGCCATCTTGTCTTTGAGACAAGATTCACAAGTAGGATAGGATCCAATCCCAATGGACCGATGATAAGAGGTGTTTTTACGTTTTTTAAGACCGTAATTCTTATGATTTGGATTCACTTATTGCTTAAATCATGTCACATTTGCATTTAATAGGTGTGTTAAGTGAATACAGGTAATAAATGAGAATACATGAAGAAAAGGGAAGAAAAACGATGTACAAAACAAGTTCAAGCATGTTTTTCAACACCTAGGCGGTTTATGCATCTCCTACCACATTCGAGTGATAATTCCGTACATTTTGAGACCGACTTAGATAAAGTTTCCTTCTACAAAGTTTTAGATGTATGTCTTAGCTTCAAATGGGAACTTGAAACATCCACATCGGAGGTCTATAGAGATAATTGTGAAGGAAATACGATTGCTGCGACGAACAGAGAAGTACATGTGCGAAAATACGCCCCAGCTCCCTCCTAGTCATGCCTAGGCATGGATAGTCCGAATGTTACTCCTTTTTCAGCCTAAATTCCAGCCTTATATGATGGGTAAGAATCACGTTTGGCCATAATTCAGCACATGTGTTGAGGGGTTGTCATAAGTGTGTTTCTTGGTAGATTTACTTTATGGGCGCCAAATCAGAAACAACCTCCATGTTGAAACGTAATTTAGGTATACTTAGAGACCGAATTGGACAAAATGTCCTTCTGCAAAGTTGTAGATCTATGTGTTAGCTTCACATGGGGACTTGAATCATCCAATGTGGAGATCTGTGGAGAAGTTTATGAGGAAAATACTAAGACTGCGCTGGAAAGCAAGAAAATGGCAGCATGCATGTGTTTTGTTGAAGTTTTCACATGGTTATGCTTGGTGGAATTCTTAATGGCCGAAATTTCAGCATTTTTTAGCTGGTTGGAATCTTAAAAGCCAAACTTTAAGCATCACCTTAGGTGGAATTCTCATTGGGAAACTTTAATGGGAATTCTTAATGCATACTTTAGTGGAATTTTTGGCTATAAAAGGAGGGGGAACCCATACTCTTCATCATTCACTATCAATTTCAGATTCTTGGAGGAGAGGAGGAGGAGGAATCAGTCCTCAAGCTTCATTCATCACCATTCTTCATCATTCTAAGAGGAGAAAGCTAGGAATTGAAGCTCCAATCAAGGGGCCATCATCTATCACATTAGAGGGAGTTTTTATAGCCTTTTCATTTCATTCATGTCTATGAACATGTGTATTTATTCATTATTGTTTTTCATAATATCTATCATGAACTAAATTCATAAGACTAAGGCCATGTAAGGTCAAATTGTGATGTATGCTTATAATAGATGATTGTTGAGGTTATACTTATATTGTTATGTGATGTGAATTGTGTTTTTGTCTATCTTGCATATAATTGATCACTATATGTTAGAATCTTATGCCTAGATTAATATTTCGGGAGAAAATTGACTTAGGGTGCAAGAAATTCACATCATGACCCGTAACTAATGAGGAATTGCCCTAGACATAGGTAAAGATTCCCGGGTGAAGTTGTTCGATTCAAATCGAGTGAACTCTAGTACGTTAATGCATGTTTAGTGGTTAGATTTCCGGATAGGAATATTTGGAAAATCACGATCTAAGCATAGGAGTTTATACGCGAGATATCGGTTATTCTCTACTCTCGGAGCTCTCACCATAACAATATAAGCGTAATCCTTCAACGAGAATCTTTATAAGTATAATTGATCAATTTGAACCTAGCATGTGCCTTAGTCTCCCTTTCTATTTTGTTTTAAATCATTTGTTCAACCTTGTTCTTATCTTACGCATTTCACACTCATTTTACCTTTATTGTTTTGATCTTTGTTGGTATAAAATCTTAAACTAGAATTCAAGTCCTTGTGGTTCGACAATCCGGACTTCTCGTCCACTTTTATTACTACACACGACTAGTGCACTTGCTATTATAGCACGTTAGCTTTTAGCGTGTCAAGTTTTTGGCGCCGTTGCCGGGGACTTGTTCATTTTAGTTTTTGATTTTTCGTTTAAATTTTCCTAATTCTTAGTTCTTCGTTTATTTCTAACCTTTCTTTTATTTTATTATTCTAATTTTGTTTTTTGTGTTTAATTGTTAGGTGTAATTTGTGGTGCATGACCCGCTCTTCTAACGAGCCTCTATACAATTTTGAGCCGGAGATAGAGCGTGTTCTTCGATCTAGTAGACGCGCTCGAGAAATGGCCGACAATCTAAATCCAAATGGGAATTTTCCCGACATAAATCTCCCGGAAAACAGGGAATGGTTGCAAAATCTATTCCAAGCTATGCAACCGGCACCTCCTCAAAGACTTCCATCGGTCCGAGAAAGTCTACCTCCAAGGGTCCACACTATACCGGGGCCCGTAGTCTTTCCAAATTTCTTTGCACCAAATTATCACATTCCGTCACACATCTTTAGCATGGTGCAAAGCGAACCCTTCTATGGAGAGCCCCATGAATCACCTCATGAGCATTTGGAGACTTTAGACGATACTCTCATGACTACCCAATTTCATCCACGGGATCTCGATGCAATTCGTCTAAGAGTCTTCCACTTCTCTTTAAAGGAAAGGGCGACCATGTGGTACAAATCTCTACCACCCCAATCCATCACAACATGGGGACAATTGGTCGATGCCTTTTTGAGCAAATTCTTTCCACCCTCCAAAATCAATGAGCTAAGGAGCAACATTAAGGAGTTTAAGCAGGGGAATCATGAGTCCTTAGCCGAGGCATGGGCTAGATATAAAAACATGCTCCGAAAATGTCCGGATCACAACCTAAGATTGAGCGAGCAAGTATTACGATTCCATGATGGAGTCCGTTCGCGCATCCGAAATAGGCTCAATGCCGGCGCCGGTGGTGATCTCCTTGGGCTCGATTGCCAAAGTGTGTGGGACAAGATTGAGCAATTAGCCCGGGAAGATGAACTCTATCCCGATGATGAAGAAATCACACCCACTAAAAAGATTGCTTGTGTTCAAGAGTTGGGCGAAGAAGTTGCTTTGGAAACAATGGTTGGCAATGTAAACTATGTTGGAAATGCCAATCGACCTCAATTGAACTTCCATGTGCCCGAAAATTTTCCAAGGAGGCCCAATCCCGCACAAAATGCCCATCCCGGCGTCTATCAAGCACCAAGGCCCCCATTCAACAATAACCAAGCTCAAAGGCAAGGTAATCCTCATATACAAAGGCAAATAAGACCTCTTACAACCGAAGAGCGTCTCGATGAACAAATAAAGAAATCGGATTCAGCAATCAACGAACTCCGTACTATGATGAAGGATATAATGATGGACATGAAGGATTTAAAGACACAAATGGGTCAAATGGCAAAGGCGATCAGTGAGAGAGCCCCGGGAACTTTACCAAGTGACACAGAAAAAAACCCGAAGGAGCAATGCCACGCCATCACCTTAAGAAATGGCAAACAGGTAGTCAATGATGCTGTTCGCATTTCTGCGCCCGAGCGCCTTGATGAGAACGCCCAGGCACCGGAATCAATCCACAGTGAACGAATGCTTCGCAATTGTGCGCCCGAGCGTCCCGATGATCACGCTCAGGCGCCCGAGACCCAGCGCCTTGGCGCCGATTGTCGCGCCCAGGCGCCACCTCCTGAACCCTCCACAGCGAGCTCTTCAACTCCAACACATCCTCCCATCGAGGTCCGTCTGCCATTTCCTAATGCACATAGAAAGAAAAAAAAGGAGATGGATCCAAGTTTCCTTCGAATCTTAGCAATTCTTCGTGAGGATATTTTATCCAACAAACAAAAGTGGGAGGAAAACGAAACGGTGTGCCTAACCGAGGAATGCTCCGCCGTATTGCTTAATAAATTACCAATGAAACTTGAAGACCCTGGGAGTCTCACTATTCCTTGCACGATTGGGCCATTATCCTTCGAAAAAGTTTTGTGTGACTCGGGAGCTAGCATCAACCTCCTCCCGTACTCTCTTTTCAAAAAGTTGGGCCTTGGTAACCCAAAGCCGACTTCAATGAGCCTCCAACTTGCCGATAGATCAATCAAGAGACCACGGGGAATAATCGAAGATGTAATCGTTCAAGTCGACAAATTCTATTTCCCGGTTGACTTTGTGGTTCTTGATATGGAGGAAGATGTTAAGGTACCCCTGATCCTAGGAAGACCATTCCTAGCCACTGGTAAGGCGGTAATCGATATTGCCAATGGTAAGCTAACCTTAAATGTGGGAGATGAAAAGGTCACCTTTGATGTTTTTAAAGTGCTTAAACACCCATGTGATCCTGACTCATGTTTACGCATCGATGTATTTGATATGTTGATTGATGAGACTTTTCAGGCACAAATGGTAGACGACCCATTGGAGACATGTCTTTCCAAATCTATGGATGTCGATTCAGCGAGTGAAGAACAATTGGAAACCATGTTTAGCGTAGAGAAGCCACCTCTTTACCACGTCATTGGAGCTAAAAAATTAGAAAGATCACTCTTGGCTCCTCCTCGCCCTTCTATCGAAGAGGCCCCTATCCTTGAGCTTAAACCATTACCATTACATTTGAAATATGTATTTTTAAATGATAATGAGACTCTACCTTTAATTGTCTCATCTTCTTTGACAGGAGAACAGGAGGAGCGACTCATGAGAGTATTGAAGGCCAACAAAAAGGCCTTCGGGTGGAAAATTGCGGATATAAAAGGCATAAGTCCAGCGGTGTGCATGCACAAAATACTCATGGAGGAGTCCGCAAAACCTACACGCCAACCACAAAGACGGTCAAATCCACAAATACAAGAGGTGGTAAAGAAAGAGGTTATAAAACTACTCGATGCAGGTATAATCTATCCTATCTCTGATAGTGCATGGGTAAGCCCGACTCAAGTAGTACCCAAGAAGGGCGGAATAACTGTGATAGAAAATGCGAACAATGAATTAATCCCTACTCGAATGCTTACCGGGTGGCGTGTGTGTATAGATTATCGCAAGTTAAATGATGCCACTCGTAAGGACCATTTCCCCCTCCCATTCATTGACCAAATGCTTGAAAGGTTAGCTGGACATGATTTTTATTGTTTTCTAGATGGGTATTCCGGCTATAACCAAATTGCCATAGCCCCCGAGGACCAAGAGAAAACAACTTTCACTTGTCCCTATGGCACGTTTGCTTATAGGCGGATGCCGTTTGGATTATGCAATGCCCCGGCCACATTTCAACGATGTATGATGGCGATCTTTCATGACATGGTTGAAGAATTCCTTGAGATTTTTATGGATGATTTTTCTGTTTTTGGAACCTCATTTAACACATGTCTTGATCATTTGGACCGTGTTCTAAAACGCTGTGAGGAAACAAATCTTGTTTTGAATTGGGAAAAATGTCATTTTATGGTCCGGGAAGGGATTGTGCTAGGTCACAAAATCTCCCAAAAAGGGATTGAAGTGGACCAAGCCAAGATTGAGGTAATAGAAAAGCTTCCTCCACCTACATCGGTGAAAGCCGTGAGGAGCTTTCTTGGTCATGCCGGCTTCTATAGGCGATTTATCAAAAAAATTCCAAAATTGCAAAGCCGTTATCTAACTTGCTTGTCAAAGATGCACCATTCAATTTTGATTCCCTTTGTTTACAGGCCTTCATAACTCTTAAGGAGCTATTGATATCTGCTCCCATCATGGCACCTCCCGATTGGAGTTTGCCCTTCGAATTGATGTGTGATGCTAGTGATACCGCGGTGGGTGCGGTCCTTGGCCAAAGGAAGGATAAGGTATTTCGAACCATCTACTATGCTAGTAAGACTTTAAATGATGCACAAATGAATTACGCAACCACGGAAAAAGAATTACTAGCCATAGTATTTGCATTTGACAAGTTCCATGCTTATCTCATTTTGAATAAAGTAATTGTGTACACTGATCACTCCGCATTAAAATACTTGCTTGCCAAAAAGGATGCCAAACCTAGACTCATTAGGTGGATTTTACTTCTTCAAGAATTTGACATAGAAATTAAGGATAAGAAAGGAGTAGAAAATGTTGTTGCCGACCACTTGTCTAGGATAGAGATTCCTAAGCCTGAGTGCGTGTTTGATAAACCTATTTGTGAGGAGTTTCCCGATGAGCAATTGTATGCTATACTTCATAATGATGCTCCTTGGTATGCCAATTATGCAAATTATCTTGTCACGGGAGTTCTTCCTCCGGATATCACTTATCATCAAAAGAAAAAATTCTTATTTGATGTGAAGCGATATTTGTGGGACGAACCATATCTATTTAAGATTTGTGCAGATGGCCTCATTCGACGATGTATCCCCGAGGAGGAAATAGCATCAATTCTCGCCCATTGTCATGATATGTCGGTAGGTGGTCACTTTGGACCCTCTAAAACAGTGGCTAAAGTGCTTCAATCAGGTTTCTTTTGGCCTACTCTTTCTAAAGATGCATTCTTGTATGTTCAATCTTGTGATAGGTGTCAACGAACAGGTAACATCTCTAAAAGACACGAAATGCCATTGAATAACATGCTTGAATGTGAACTATTTGATGTATGGGGTATTGATTTTATGGGACCCTTCCCTAGTTCTTGTTCCAATAAGTATATTCTTGTTGCGGTCGACTATGTCTCCAAATGGGTCGAAGCTGAGGCTTTACCAACTAATGATGCTCGGGTGGTTACTCGATTTTTAAAAAAAAGGATTTTCACTCGTTTTGGAACTCCTAGAGCAATCGTTAGTGACGGGGGCACCCATTTTTGTAACAAACAATTCAAGCACTTACTGAACAAGTATGGGGTACGGCATAAAATCTCAACCCCATATCATCCTCAAACAAGTGGTCAAGTGGAGGTGTCGAATCGGGAGATTAAACGCATTCTTGAAAAAAGGGTTAACGCATCTAGAAAAGATTGGTCCCTTAAACTAGATGACGCCTTGTGGGCATATAGAACCGCGTTTAAAACTCCGATTGGCATGTCCCCATATCGCCTTGTCTTTGGAAAAGCATGTCATTTACCGGTTGAGCTCGAACATCACGCTTTTTGGGCTATTAAATTTCTAAATTTTGATTCTCAACTCGTAGGTACCAAGCGATTACTCCAATTACACGAACTTGAGGAATGGCGCCATCAAGCGTATGAGAACGCCAAGCTTTACAAGGAGAGAACGAAAACATGGCATGATAAGCGTATTATTCCCCGAGAATTTCATGAAGGAGACAAGGTTTTACTATACAATTCTCGCCTTCGACTTTTTCCCGGGAAGCTCAAGTCAAAATGGTCGGGACCATTTGTTGTATCTCGTGTGTATGCTTCTGGTGCCATTGAACTTATAACGGATAATGGACGAACCTTCATGACAAACGCCCAAAGATTAAAGCATTACATTGGGATTGACGGGTCGAGGGATAAAGTGACCATTCCCCTCCAGGATCTTTAGCGATTCTTTATCTCAAGTCGAGCTACCGACTCTAAACTAGCGCTTCTTGGGAGGCAACCCAAGTTTGTAAGTTTTCTTTTCTTTTTGCTTTCGTTTTTGTTTTGTTTAGTTTGTTTCTTTTTATTGTGTTCAAGCATGCACTTTGGGCATGTATGTTTTTCTTATGCTTGATGGTTTAAAAAGTTGAAGTGTTAGATATGATGCACATTTGGACCCCACCTTTAGAGATTCTTATTTTACTCGATAAGAGGAGAAACTTTGTAAGGATGCATTGGAAGCTTAAGGATGTTCTTCAATATCCTTGGTTGTAAGTGTTCTTTTACCTTTGTGTATGCATGTTGTAACAACATTGGGGACAATGTTGGATTTAAGTTTGGGGGTAGAAGAGTATCTATTTTGAATATTGAAAATGCAATCCTAATTTTTAACTTGAATTTGGGGAAAGTTTGTTTGATATCATGTTTATATGCTTCTTTGTTGAGAAAATCAAGCATGAAAATTTTTTAGTCCTTCCAATTGATGCATTGAAATTGATTGACTTGAAAAAATGGCATGAATTCTTGAAATAATCTGAATTTAATGGAATATATATATATATATATATATCTTTGAAATTGCTCGTGGAGACCTTAGACTAGAATTGATTCCTTAGATGATTCACAATGCACTTAAATCGAAGGTAGAGGAGTTGAGAGGATAACCATCTTGAGACACTTAAGGAATTATTCCCAGAAATATTAACTTAGATTTCTCATAAGGTTATAAGTTGAGTAGTAATTTTATATGCTAACAATGAATTGGAAAGGTTGAATTTTGGTATGACCAAAAGTGGTCAGGCTAATACGTACCGGAGGTGAAAAGTTTCATGCCTATATACTGTACTATTATGCTAATTTGAGCTATGCTCAAGCCAAAAGAAGTGAATTGTTTAAAAGATCTAGTTTTATTTCGTGGCCTTTGATACTCAAGTGATTAAATCCTTAGGAGTGTCTCTACACTTAATGCCCTAAAACTATCTAGTTTGGGAGTCATTGGTCTAAAACTTGTTACATGGGTGTCATAGAAAGCCTAATGGAATAAAACATTGCACATGATCTAGCCTTAATGAAGTTTAATGGAAATTCCATATGAATTGAATGTTGAATATTTGAGATAATGAAATTTAAATGGCTATGAGATTTTCTATAATTCTTGTGCCTTGTGTTTGATCAAAAGTTGATAGATATGGGATTAATGTCCAAAATTTGGTAAGGATGCCTCTCGACTATAATACCCTAGATTTATTTTTCACTATACCCTAGGGAGTCGTTTCAAGTATTGGTGTCACATGAGCAAAAGTAGTTGATATGTATATATATATTTGTGAACTTTAAAAGGTTGATTTTATGCCATTCATTCTTGTTGATCATATTGAGATGTGTTGATTCGGTTGGGATTGAAAATTTGCTAGATTTTGTGGGTATATTTTATGCAAACCCTCACGAGACTATAACTCGTCCTTTGAGGTAACTCAAAGGTTTAAAGGCTTGTTGCACCCGCTAAGTGCAATCGTTTACTCCACGAAAGTGAGTTAGTTAGTTGTTTTGTTTTCTCCCATTGAATGATGTTGGTCTTGCCTTATAGCTCTTATTGCTCGAGGTCGAGCAATTGATAAGTTTGGGGGTGTTGATAAGAGGTGTTTTTACGTGTTTTTAAGACCGTAATTCTTATGATTTGGATTCACTTATTGCTTAAATCATGTCACATTTGCATTTAATAGGTGTGTTAAGTGAATACAGGTAATAAATGAGAATACATGAAGAAAAGGGAAGAAAAACGATGTACAAAACAAGTTCAAGCATGTTTTTCAACACCTAGGCGGTTTATGCATCTCTTACCACATTCGAGCGATAATTCCGTACATTTTGAGACCGACTTAGACAAAGTTTCCTTCTACAAAGTTTTAGATGTATGTCTTAGCTTCAAATGAGAACTTGAAACATCCAAATCGGAGGTCTATAGAGATAATTGTGAAGGAAATACGATTGCTGCGCCGAACAGAGAAGTACATGTGCGAAGATACGCCCCAGCGCCCTCCTAGTCATGCCTAGGCATGGATAGTCCGAATGTTACTCCTTTTTCAGCCTAAATTCCAGCCTTATATGATGGGTAAGAATCACTTTTGGCCATAATTCAGCACATGTGTTGAGGGGTTGTCATAAGTGTGTTTCTTGGTAGATTTACTTTATGGGCGCCAAATCAGAAACAACCTCCATGTTGAAACGTAATTAGGTATACTTAGAGACCGAATTGGACAAAATTTCCTTCTGAAAAGTTGTAGATCTATGTGTTAGCTTCACATGGGGACTTGAATCATCCAATTTGGAGATCTGTGGAGAAGTTTATGAGGAAAATACTAAGACTGCGCTGGAAAACAAGAAAATGGCAGCATGCATGTGTTTTGTTGAAGTTTTCACATGGTTATGCTTGGTGGAATTCTTAATGGCCGAAATTTCAGCATTTTTTAGCTGGTTGGAATCTTAAAAGCCAAACTTTAAGCATCACCTTAGGTGGAATTCTCATTGGGGAACTTTAATGGGAATTCTTAATGCATACTTTAGTGGAATTTTTGGCTATAAAAGGAGGGGGAACCCATACTCTTCATCATTCACTATCAATTTCAGATTCTTGGAGGAGAGGAGGAGGAGGAATCAGTCCTCAAGCTTCATTCATCACCATTCTTCATCATTCTAAGAGGAGAAAGCTAGGAATTGAAGCTCCAATCAAGGGGCCATCATCTATCACATTAGAGGGAGTTTTTATAGCCTTTTCATTTCATTCATGTCTATGAACATGTGTATTTATTCATTATTGTTTTTCATAATATCTATCATGAACTAAATTCATAAGACTAAGGCCATGTAAGGTCAAATTGTGATATATGCTTATAATAGATGATTGTTGAGGTTATACTTATATTGTTATGTGATGTGAATTGTGTTTTTGTCTATCTTGCATATACTTGATCACTATATGTTAGAATCTTATGCCTAGGTTAATATTTCGGGAGAAAATTGACTTAGGGTGTAAGAAATTCACATCATGACCCGTAACTAATGAGGAATTGCCCTAGACATAGGTAAAGATTCCCGGGTGAAGTTGTTCGATTCAAATCGAGTGAACTCTAGTACGTTAATGCATGTTTAGTGGTTAGATTTCCGGATAGAAATATTTGGGAAATCACGATCTAAGCATAGGAGTTTATACGCGAGACATCGGTTATTCTCTACCCTCGGAGCTCTCACCATAACAATATAAGCGTAATCCTTCAACGAGAATCTTTATAAGTATAATTGATCAATTTGAACCTAGCATGTGCCTTAGTCTCCCTTTCTATTTTGTTTTAAATCATTTGTTCAACCTTGTTCTTATCTTACGCATTTCACACTCATTTTACCTTTATTGTTTTGATCTTTGTTGTTATAAAATCTTAAACTAGAATTCAAGTCCTTGTGGTTCGACAATCCGGACTTCTCGTCCACTTTTATTACTACACACGACTAGTGCACTTGCTATTATAGCACGTTAGCTTTTAGCGTGTCAACCGATTAGTCCATCTTTCTCCATTTTGCGAATTTTATGTTCGCCGGCATGGCCAAGTCTAAGATGCCAAATCAATCTTGGGTTTATTCCAAGCCTACTACGTTTCTTATGTATAGTATTCACAGAACACTCATTCTGGACATTAAGGTAATACAATCCATTTATTAAAGAAGCAAAGCCTACTAATTTATTACCATAATAAATATTGCATCGTTCATCAATAAAATGGAAAGTATAACCAAGTTTAACTAAAACGGGAATAGAAACAATGTTTTTAAGCCCATTGGGCAAAACTAAAACATTATCAAGAAATAGTATATGTCCAGAATTTAAAAGCAATGAGGTAGATCCAATTCCAGTAGCTGTGACGCTATGCCCACTGCCTACTTTTATCTTCACCTCATCACTTTCCAACTTCCTTCCTCGCACCGGATCCTAATTCATACAACAAATGTGAGCACTAGCTCCAAAATCAAGAATCCAAGATGTGGAGAAGACGGTCATAGAATAATAAGTTTCATTAAAATAAAATTCCATACCTTGTGCTCCCTGCCCCATGTTCGGACCGTTCTTCCTCCAGTGGCCTAGCTCACCGCAGTGTAGGCATCTGTTTGTCTTTTGTGGCCCCTTACGCTTGCGATTCACAGGAGCTTTCCCTTTTTCTTTATCGACACCACCTTGAGCTCCATGCTCACCACTCTGCTTCTTGGCTTTCTTCTTCTTATTCTTCGCTCGTTTGGGCCCAGAAGAGATAACCAATGCAGTTTCCTTTCCCTTGGGCTTCAATTGAGATTATGTAGTGTTTAATTTATTCATTAGCCCCAACTAAGTTGCATTCAATCTCATTGTAATTGAAGTTCATTACAAATTAGGAAAAAGAATCAAGAATAGACTGCAAAATAAGATCAGTTCTCCAATCTCTCGATCCTTGAGATCATCTTGAGGACATGATCCCCAACTTTCTCACCTTCTCTCATTTTGGCCCCGAAGAGATCTTTAGATATCTCATATCTAGCAGTATAACTGTGCTCACTATAGAGCTCGACCAAGTGTGCTAAGATAGCCCTCGCTGTGGTCATCTTCTCGTGGGACCTCTGAAGCTCGTTTGTCATTGAGCCAAGAATGTACCCACGCATTCGGACATCATCCTTTACCTATTTTTCATGAGCTTGGACTTCTTTCTTGTTGGCACGTGTTCTGGCAGGAGGAGCAGGGATGTCTGTGTCCAACACGTATCCCAAGGACTCCATGTTGAGAACTATTCTCTAGTTCTTTAGCCAATCCACGTAGTTGGGTCCGGTAAGGATGTTCTTTTCGAGTAAAACGGAAAGTGGGTTAATAGTCATTTTTGTTTTAAGAGAGATAAATCAAAAAATAGCTGCAGAAAATAAACCAGACTTTATTAGATTTGTGTAACTAAACTAAAACCAAGTTTAAAATCAAGGACTTCGACTTATAACTTGGCTCCCACTACATTTTTCGAGATTCACACTCCCATTGTAAAAAAACGAAAGTGATCGTTGTAATGTACTTCGTGGTTGGGATTGAGTTCTTTAATTAATCTAATCGATGGCAACTCTTTAACGATATTTGGTCCATTGTTTAATTAAAGTGATGTCCAACATCAATCTATCCAATAGATGGTTCAATCTTATTTTTCCCATAATCTACCAAAACCGCAACCCTTTAACGATGTATAGGCTTTGTAGATTATCTAAGTTTACTCCCACTAACTCTTCATAATCTAACTTTTGAATTTTACCTTGCAACCCTTTAACGATATTTGGGGTGAAATATGCCTCGATTAAGGCATCTAATGCACTTAATAAAATTCTAGAATTAAATCTTGATATACGACCCCCACTTACTGGGAAGATGCCATAAACTAGGTTTAATACTTAATTTTATTAAGTTTAGTGGAGGGAAAGAATGCCTAGCACCCCTTACTAACTTAGTATAATTTTTGTTTGGGAGAATTCATGTTCTAAACATTTATCTAAGTCTCACGTTGCACATTATTCAATTTATATAGCGCATATTGATAACATACATGTTTCATACAACTAATGGACATGCATCAAAAGCAATAAACCAACACATATGTCCATGGGCTTTATCTAGAGGGCCTAAGCTAATGGACCATCATTAAAAGCAAAAATAAGCCTAGCAATTCTTCGTGGGCTCCAAGCTCCTCTTCTTTTGGATTGATTTCCTTTTGAAAAGCCTATTCTATTTCTATCTATTACATGAGATTATTGAACAACCTATACATAATTCTAGAAATAAAATAAACGGGCTCAATTCCGGCCCTTACAACCAATAAAAGGAAATACAATCAAAAGAAATAACCTAAGCCAATGGACAATGTCACCATCATATAATACATGCTTGCGAAAAAAAAAAGCAATTATGTTGGTGATTAAGTTAATAATTAATTAGTCCAACTAATTAACTTCCTCAATAAAATTTCAAATTTTATTGATAATCATGGCAATAAATCATTTAGTACGAATCTTTAATTTAAATAAATAACTTAATTCACAAATTCTCCAAGAACCATTAATTAATTATTTCACTTAAATTAATAATATTCAATAAAAACAATTTGGGCTTGATTTCATAACATATAAATTGCCAACCATTGTCATATTTAATTTTAATTAATTAGGCCCAAAACTAGTTTATTGAAGCCTCCATAATTTTAATTAAACCAATTTGGGCTTATTTAATTAAATCTGGAGCATTAACCCTTAGGCCCACTCAGATAATTAAAATAGACCAAAACTCATTTATTTCAAAAATTGGACCCGAGGAAAAATAACCCGACCCATTAGGATTTGGGTCATGGACCCGGGCCCACAAAACAGGGCCCACGTGCTGGCAGTGCACGACCTTGAGCCTGGCCACGTGGGGGCACGACAGTGGCCTGTCCGCGCGGTCGGGCCCAGCGCACGGCGTCGTTGCTGCCCAATGCGCAGACTACACATGTTGTTTTCATCGCTCTCGTTGCGGGATTTTTCCGACCCAATTCTCACAAAAATTAGATTTTTCAATTCACAAGTCATCATACTACAACATACATGGATTAAACACAAAAAAATCATGGATTACTATCTTGAAAAATATATTCGAAACATGCTTCAAAAACGCGTAAAACACATAATCACGTAATCAATTAAATACAGAAATCAGAGATTGGCTCTGATACCACTGTTGGGAAAAATTGCATAAAATGAAATAACGCAGCGGAAGAATATATTTGAATTCCAGTGGCTCATCTCTATTTCTCGTATTTAGATTGGATTTTGAATTTAATTACCGTTCTCGCGTATGTTGAATTCTGAACTAGCTTTGCAATCCCTTCTTGAACAACAAATCTGTCGCTGTCTCTAAATTCCCACGCCGGAGTTAAAAATGAAAATCTTCTTCTTCTTCTCTTGAGGGAGACGGCTAAAGAGAGAGAGAGAGAGCGGATGTGGTGTTTTTACTTGGAGAAAAAGTTTGTGTTAATTCACTTAATTATTTTTTCACTAAGTAGTATATTTATACTACAATAGAAAACAATAACCTAGGTCTCCAAAGCCCTATTGTGGACGCCCATTTCAAGGCTTTTAAGCCTTCGGGCTTTAGTCCTATTTTGGTTTTTAATTAATTAAATAATTAATATTATTTATCCAATAAATAAATTAATTAAATAATCAATTAAATTCATGTTAATATTATCATTAAATTCCTCTAAGGAATTAATTAATTTATTAACTTAATTAATTAATAAAATCATCTAATGATTAATTAATTAATTTCGATATCCAATACCGAAATTCTCTCAAGTCTTTTCCATGATTTTTCTTTTGTACTTCCTTTAAGCGCGACTCTTTAGGTTTGTCTCAAAAGGCAATTGGGAGGAAACCAAAAGAATGTGAGTAACACCTAGCCAGTCACGTGGCTCACATCGTATCCCAATTGAGAACGAATGAATAAGATCATTCCAAACCATATAAGTTGTGAATAACGTACAAGTATAAACCTTTTATTTTTATATCCCAGTCAATTGAGAGTCATGGTTTTAGTGAAACTCACATGACTTGACCATATGCCTAGCTCATAATGAGTCGAGGTCATTTTATGCTTTGGCCAAAGTCTTTTAACCTCACTCATTCATGACTGCATAGGATATTTAGCTCATTCACTTATGAGAGAATAAATCTCATTTTGCTAATCAGTTAACAATGCTACTTGCTCATCAAGTCGCACTTCGAGGTCGATCCCACCAAAGGGTGATTTGGATCTAACTACTCTAATGACAGACTTGATGTCACAATTACATCTTCAACTCGATTCCTCAGGTCTAAGGTTGAGTACCTATCACAACTTATCAGTTTCATCATTGAATGTCAGTGAGTGAATACCTATGTGATGAAATTGATGCAAGCCGTGTTCGAACATATTAGTCCAACTTACACATCCATGACATAAGTTCCCACTATCATTACCATAGTGTTCGACTGACACTTTCTCTGTCGAAACTTATATCATGCATGTCCTTATTTTGTATTTATGTCCAGTCAAATACTTTCTTAGACTTGCGAACCCTATTTAGAGAATAAGGATCAAACCCTTCTAGTGTCATTCTTCATATCCCATAGGAAGTAGAAGGTTTGCCTTTATTCTCAAGGACTTTACGTTGTTTATTAACACCTTATAAATGCCTACAAGAAAACAACAAGACAATGCCTTATATATAATAAAAAGATATTGTTTAGTTACAAGTTAATGCCCTATAAATCTATCCTCTTTATGGCATTTGAGGGCATACACTCTAACAATCTCCCACTTGGACTCAATGCCTTTTTCTATGGTATTTAATACCCATCCCTTCGAGATGTTTTTCTAGCACCGCCTGTGCCAATGGCTTGGTCAATGGATCAGAGACATTGTCAGCTGAGACGATTTTCTGAATAGATATTTCTACTCGTGCAACGATCTCTCTTATGATGTGATATCTCCTCTCGATGTGTTTGGACTTGTTGTGAGACCTAGGTTCCTTTGCTTGCGCTATTGCTCCAGTGTTATCACAATAAAGTGGCAACGAGAGCTTTATGCTAGGAACGACTTGAAGTTCTTCAATGAACTTCCTTATCCAAATAGCTTCTTTAGTTGCCTCAGAGGCAGCTATGTATTCAGCCTCTGTAGTGGAATCCGCGGTTGTGGTTTGCTTGGAACTTTTCCAAGTCACCGCCCCACCATTGAGGGTGAATACGAATCCTGAGGTGGATTTCCGGTCATCGACATCAAATTGAAAATCCGAATCAGTGTACCCGTCCACTCTCAGGCTACCACTCCCATAGATGAGAATCATATCCTTGGTTCTCTTCAAATACTTTAGGATATTCTTTACAGCTATCCAATGTTCCTTGCTTGGGTTTGCTTGAAATCGACTAACAATGCATACCGAATAAGCAATGTCAGGTCTAGTACACAACATTGCGTACATCAGGCTACCTACTGCTGATGCATATGGTACATTGCTCATTTCCTTTCTATCTTCCTCACTTAGAGGACACATAGATTTTGAGAGATGTATCCCATATCTCATTGGCAAGAACCCTTTCTTAGAATCCTCCATCCTATATCTCTTTAGGACCTTTTCTAAGTAAAGGGCTTGCGAGAGCCCTATCATTCTATTTGTTCGATCTCTGAAGATTCGAATCCCTAGAATATAAGTTGCCTCTCCCAAGTCTTTCATGGAGAAAGTACTCGAAAGCCACTTCTTTACAGTGGTGAGCATTCATATATCATTCCCTATAAGTAATATGTCATCTACATATGTTAGTAAATTTCATGTTAGATGTTTTGATGATGACAAGATAGGTTTCTTGTTAGACCCCAAAGATGTGTAAGTTAATATTTTGTCAGAACATGTATAAGCGTTTAAAATTTATCGAGTTGTAATTTTTATAAGGCATTTATCTTTATAGCTTTTAGACTAGTATCAAGCTCTTAAGCCTAGATAGAATTCTAGTTGATTCTATCAAGGTGAAATCGAAGATCAGCGTCTAAAGACTTTGAAGATGTCAGATTCATTAAGCTTCTGTCAAGCGCTTATGGATCAATTCAGGATGACTTTCGTATGTATGCGCTTGTCGTCACCTGAAGTTAATCCAAAGTCTATATGTTATTAATGAAATCAACGGACATTTATTTCCAACGGGAAATAAATTCAAATGCATTAAATGCTTGATAAGAGCATTAAATGTGAGAAAGACTATTGACGGTACGGATGAGCCTTCTCCATTGGCTGTCAACTCAAAGTAGGTCTGCTACCCACTCTGTGCAGTAAAATTTTCAGAGATGTCAAAAAAAGGACTAAGTCACGCGCTTCGTGTTTCTCACGCCCCTGCTTATGTCCAACGGACAAATCCCAAGAAAAGTTTATAAATAGACACTCACAGCTCAAACCTAAACACATAGAATTATTCACTTACGCTGTTGAAATCTATATCCAACGTTTTTAAAGCTCAAATCCTCCATAGCCAAAATTTCGTTGAGCTTAAAACATCTCTACAGCTAAATCAATATCTCTTACATCTTCATAGAAGAACCTAACCTCTCAAAGAGATATTACTAAAGTGTTTGAACTTTTCAAATCAAACAAAACCGTGATAAAAACCCATCAACCTCTTCTATCTATATGACGAAGTCGTTGAAGACAAAGCATTATTTCTGAGTGAGAGAAGCATTTTCAGAAGCAGGTCTTAGCCGAGTTGAAATTTGTGTGATCAGGGGACTCGAGATCAAGCTTTCATCAATTTGCTATTGTGTAGAAGTTGTCTGTGTGAAGCTTCATGATTCATTTTAGTGAATTCCCTCCAAGTGAAGAAGGAGAAGAAGTACGTAGTCGCGATTACACCACCCAACGAACCTTAAAAATATAGTGTTCCTTACTTTACAGTCAATTTCCTTATTGTCATATTATTGCATAAATCTATTAAGTAAAACTCAATTGAACGCTAAGCAACTAAACACATTTTTTGTGACGCTAAAGCTTTCAAAGAAAAGACTTTAAAGTCATTCCACTGTGCTAACACTGATCACAGAACTGAACGCTTAAACCTATTTGGTTATAGTATTCAAATCTTGACATCTAAGTTAACTTTCTAAAAAGAGTCTTCAATAGACGCTCAGTCAAGGACCTACTTTTCAAGAGTCAAACAAATTTTAATACGAATATTTTTGAAGTCGAAAAAGACTTCAGGGTCTATTCAACCCCCCCTCCCCTTCTAGACCCTTTCGTATGCCACTTGGGACCAACAAGTGGCATCAGAGCGGTTAAAATTGAAATTTTAAAATTTCCAAGCATAACTGCTTGTTTAGATCCTTTTTCCAAAATTTAGTTGCTTTTAAATTCTCATGGCATTTTCTAAAGTTCCCAAGTTGACCAAGTCAAATTATGACTCATGGAAGGTCAAAGCTTTTACCTACTTGTGTTCCTGTGATGACGAGATGTGTGATGTCATTTTAGATGGACTTATTCAAATTTACAAAGTAATCACCAGAGCGCCTGGAGCCACAGAAGAAACTCCAGATAACTATGTTGAGAAGCCTAAGCAGGAATGGTCCACAGATGAGCGTCGGAGATTTAATCTAGACAATGTTGGTCGAAACGCTTTGTACACTGCTATTGGTGACAACGAAAACTTATTCAACAAAGTTAAATCTTGTAACACTACCAAGGAGATATGGGATAAGTTAGCTATAATTTGTGGCGGTTCAGCACAAATCAAGGAAAACAAACTTTCAATCGCCAAAGAAAAATTTAATGGTTTTAAGATGTTGCCTAACGAGACACTAGATCAATTGGACATAAGATTCACAACTCTTGTTACGGAACTTATATCGTTGGGGATGGATTTTCAAAACAGAGAAATGGTGGCTAAGATTTTCAGAAGTCTACCTAGTAGATTTTTGATGAAGACAACTGCAATGAGAGAATCTAATATGTTGGATCTTTTAAGTCCAGAACACGCCTTTTCAGAACTCAAGGCATTTGAGTTTGAGTTGAATTCAGCCAGTGATGTTGTGAGTAGTTCGGTAATTGAGTCTAGAGCGCTCGTAGCATCAATCAAGGGTAAATCGGGTCATAAGGGAAAGGTTTCAGATATTAGCGAGGAAGAGGAGTTGGCTTTGCTAAATAGATTCAGGAAATTCTTGAGATATGAAAAGAAATGAAAAGGTTCCAGCAATCAAGGACAAAATTCATATCCAGCGCCTGCTCCAGTACAAAAACAGTATCAAGCGCCTTAGTATTCTGCAACTTCTCCTTCAGCGCCGATTCAGTACCAAGCGTCTAATCAACAGAATCACTCAACACCCGTGGTCTCAAAATCACACAATGCAAGGTTAACAAATGAACAAAAGATGAAAACTAATCTTTGTTATATTTGTAGGAAACCGGGGCACTACCAGGTAAATTGCCCTTATCCAAAACATATCTAAGCCTTCAAGGCAGGATTACTTGGATAGAAACCAATTCAGGAGCAACCTTCATCAACAAGGTTTGCTAGCGAAATCAGAACAAGCGTCCGCACCTGGAGATTTGGAGTCATCAGAGGAGAGTAGTGATGATGATGAGCCAGTGGATGACTCAGCACTTATCTGTCTCATGGCTAGAGATGATGAAGCGTCCCCTGAGGTAAACATTGAATTATCTCTTCCTCTCTCTTATGAAGAATTACTTGACAAAGTCAAAGAATATTATAATGATTGTCAAGATGCCGCCAAATTATACCAAAATCACTTTAATATCATTTCATCGTTCACAAGTGATAAAGTAACGCTTAAAGCAGAGTTGCAAGTTCAGCAACAATGCATTGAGAAAAATCAATCGCTTGAGAGTGAAATAATCCAGTTGAAAAGTGATCTTGATATAATAGTCAAGAGAGAAGCTGAGCTAATTGCTAGACTAGCTAAATCAGAACAGCTCATCTCATCATTGTATAAAGCATCAAGAAAGCTAGACAATGTGACTCAGGTAACAGGAATGTTTGGTGAAAAGACCTGTTTAGGATGCAATAAATTTGGTAAACAACCAAACAAATCTAATGTTACGGCGAAAAACAAAGGAAAAGGTGTTTTCTTTGTTGAGAAAGGTCCACAAAGTCAAACACAAAATGAATCGAGCGACAATGATAAGAGGCCAAATGAGAAAGCCAAAGCTGACTCAGGCAAGGGTAAGGAAAAGACAAATGATTCACAAAGACAGGTTCACGCAAATGCTCAAAAGGCTAAGGGTAAACCTAACCACTATGAATCAAGCACTAAGCGTCCAGCACCAAAAGTGCAACCTAAGCCAGCGTCAATATCCACAATGGTCTAGATCATATTATCGCTACTATGATGATTGTGATTATGATTTCTACTATAATCGAGGATATTATTATACACCCAAACAACACACACAACACAAGGTGAACAAAAAGCACACACAAAACAATGTGCAACCCAAGAAGGCCAGTATCCCCACAATGAAGACTAGGCAAATATGGGTTCCTAAAGTTCTAATTCAAACTAACAATGCTACTAATGTTAAAGGACCCAAACAACAATGGGTACCTAAACAGAAATAAAACTTCCCTTTTGATTGCAGGTACCTAGAGCTAGAGCCAATACATCTGTTTGGTACTTCGATAGTGGATCGTTAAGGCACATAACTGGTTCCAAGGATCTATTGATCAACTATCGAGCTGCCAACGGTCCTCAGGTAGTATTTGGTGACAACTCCGAAGGTAAAACCAAAGGTGTTGGTCCCAAGTGGCATACGAAAGGGTCTAGAAGGGGGGGGGGTTGAATAGACCCTGAAGTCTTTTTCAACTTCAAAAAGATTCGTATTAAAATGTTTTGGACGCTTGAAATGTAGACGCTCGACTAAGCGTTTACTTGAAATATAGACGCTTTGCTTGAGCGTCTAATGAAGACTATTTTTAGAAAGTTAACTTAGACTTTAAGATTTGAATACTTTAACCAAATAGGTTTAAGCGTTCAGTTCTTTGATCAGTGTCAGCACAACAAAATGATTTTGGAGTCTTCCTTTTTGAAAGCTTTTAGCGTCACAGAAAGTGTTTTAGTTGCTTAGCGTTCACTTGAGTTTTACTTAACAAATTTATACAAAGTTATAATAATATGAAGAATGGTTGTAAAGTAAAGAACACGATATTTGTAAGGTTCGTTGGGTGGTGTAATCCCAACTACGTCCTTCTTCTTCTTGAACACTCGGAGGCAATCCACTAAGATGGTTCTCAAAGAATCACACAGAAACTTCTACAAATTAGGGAGAGATGGATGTTGATGACTTGATCTCCTTGATCACACAGATTTCTGCTCCAAATCACTTCTATCCCCTTGCTTCTTTCACCCAAAAATAATGTCAGTATCCAACTTCGACTTCACACAGATCGCGAGGCTTGGATGAGGTTTTTCTACACCATGTGTTTGATTTTGATAAAGTTCAAACAATTGAGAATATCTCAATAGTAGTGTAGGTTTCTCTGAAAAGAATATTTGAGATATTTGGTTGATTGTCTCAGGAATTGAAGAAAAGCAAGGAGAATGTTTGCTTGAATATTCTGGCTTTTCTGAGATTTTAAGAAATGAGACTTCAATGCAACAACAATTTGGCTTGGAGTGGATCGTCCTTTTTGGCTTGTTGTTGAAGTCCTATTTGTAGGCATTCTTGGAAAAAGTGTCCATTTGACACATGCATAGGCGCGTGTTTCTCACTTCCGCGAGTGAACCACTTTTGTCTTTTTTCCTGAAAATCTGCTGCACAAAAGTTTGTGCTGCAGTCTGTGAATAGTTGACAGTCCAATAGGGTGCCTTCTCCGTACGTCTGAAAGTGCTTATCACATTTAATGCTCTTATCAGCATTTAATGCATTTGAATTAAATGCCCGTTGACACTTAATGCACTGAGAATATTTGCATTAAACTCCTTATGGACTTGGAAATAAATTCAAGTGAAATCCATCATTGATAGACGCTTATCCATTCTTGAATTACTTTTGTCCTATAAGATGACGCTTGATATAGCTGGTCATTGAGATGCTTGGAAACTTCAGACTTCAGGCGCTTGAGTCTTCAAACTTTACTGCTGATAAGCTCACTTAGAATTCATCAGACGCTCAGACTAAGACTACTTAGCCTAACAATCTAGAATAAACACAAAACGATGCCTATAAAGCCTATTACAAATCTAACGCTTCAAAGCTTATACATGATTTCTTCCAAAAACAAACTTACATATTTTGGGGTCTAACATAAATTCCTAATTGTCATCATCAAAACATCTAACATGAAATTCCAAACAATTTTCCCCTTTTTGATGATGGCAATACTTACTCTTTTATAGTTCAAGAGTTAGACAGCCAAAATAAAAGTTAGCTTTGATTAGATAAAGTTAGTTGATGTTAGTTACGCTTCAACTAGTTGTTTCAGCTGAAAAATGCATTTTATATATGTCAATGTTTACATGCATTTTGCAACTAAACAAAAAATTACATAAGAGACAAGAATATAGATAATGTAAATCAAGAAGTCTTAACGACTTGGTCTAACTATGTATCGCTTGGGCATTTCAGCTCGAATAGCTTCAGTTATGCTATCTTCCAAAGTCATCATCACTTCATGATATTTGTCTATTATGAGCTTATTCTCTTCCTTTTGTCTCTTTTTGAAAGCTAAAAAGTGTCTGTCCCATTCAGTTAGGCCAATACCTATATACGTGGGCATCGGGTGGGCAATTCGGGTTCGGGTAGTTTGGGTTTCGGATAGCAATTTTTGCTACCCAATAAATACCCAAAATTTTCGAGTACCCGATATTCGGGTACTTGAAATACAATCTGCTTTTAAAGCCGATTGCAAAGGGGGCAAAACAGAGGCTGAAAACAACCTCTGTTTTGGCTTTGCAAATTTTTTTGTTATATTATTAATATTCAATTAAAATATGAAATTGAGAAATAAATTAAGATTTAACAATTAATTCATTTACAATTTAACAACTAATCAATAATTAACAAGAAATAAGAATAAACAATAAATAGCTCATTTGATTAAATTAAATCAAACACAAATTCAACATACTCGATCAAATTACAAATCAAGCACCAAATGTAAATTGTCTATTACATTACATAAATAATTCAAATACAATTACAACTCAACTTAAAATATTGAAATCTACTAATACACTTTATGTATGTGAATGAAGTATATTTTTCCTTTTTAAAAAAAAAAAAAAGTCGGGTACCCGATCGGGTAAATCGGGTAGGAACTTCCTACCCGATACCTGAACCCGAACCCGAACCCGATTTTTAAAAAAAATCCACTACCAGAATTACCCAAACCCGATCGGGTCGGGTGGGTACCCGAAAACCCGACTCAAACGCCCAGCCCTACACTACACAATGTGTTAAAATATGTGTGAAATTCACCAACAAAAAAAAATATATATATATATATATATAATGTTTTAATACATTGTATGGTGGATATATATCTCCTGGAAGTTGGACTCCTGGAGCCACCAAATATCACCCGATAATTTGGTCCATAGCTTCTACTAGCTATTCCTAATAGCTACAAAAGGGGAGGCAAATTTTGGGCAACGTCCACACTAGCCAACATTAACTAAATATCTAAAGGATTAAAATATGAGGGATCAATTTGGTATGTTCTAAACTTATTTTGGACAATTTGAATAATAAAGAGGTGCTAATTAAATTTTGCCCTTAGAAATATAATACTTCATATAGGTCCACAAATCCATTTAATGCACTGTTGCGTGGTGAGGGCTAAATCACAAAGAGCGGGAATGGGGTGGGAACGTAAAGCGGCAAAAAATTGGAAAAATTTGAGAGGGGAAGCACCTTAAATCGTGTATATTATATATATATATAATATTATTTTTATCTCTTTGTTCCATCAATATTGTGATTTGCCCAGTTGGTATGTAGCCTTCCTTAACTAAATTGCAAGCCGGGGTTCGTTCTTGTTAAATGTGAAATATGTACATTTTTTTTAAAAAAAAATTGACAGTAATATCACTAAAGGGGTAAGAGAAGAAATTCACACAGGTTGTATACGTCAAAACCTAGTGGGAATAGAAATAATCTTGTCTGACCTCTGTAACCATTTTCAGCCGCGGACCACCATTCTTTCTTCTCCTCTTTTCTTAAATATCGTCAACCTCCACAATTTCACGCCATTTTCGTCTAATGTTAGAACCAACAACTTCAGAATTTTAATGCGCGAATTAATATTTGTTAAAGCGCCATGCATAAGGCGGCACACCCGCACTCGATTTGCCGGAGTGGCAGGTGTCTCCGGCGAATTATGTGATCTAGGGTGAGGGGCATTCATCCGACGTGGCAGAATTTTACATGATAGACACCATAAAGTGGGTTTAAATCTTAATTTGTTCAAAGAAAACAGAAAAACAGTGGGTTTGAATCAAAATGCCAAAAATCCCAAGAAAAGACTGTTTACACCAAAAAAAAAATGCTACCTGTTGGATATTGTGGGTGTATGAAAAAGTGAGTGAACACCACTTTTGCGTACGAAATTCGAACACCATAACTATCGGGGATACTAAATATTATCGGATAAGTTTATTCTACTTCGGTAGTAGATAAGTTTATCATTTCGAATTTCTCAATTCGGAGTTGAAACGAATGAGAAATTAATTGCTAAAGTTGGGTGTTTGAATGTGGATATCCCACATTGGATATAAATCATAAGTTGTATGAGTTTATATACAATTACCTCAAGGTAAAGGGTTGGCCCTTTGGATCATCCACTTTGGGCCTTTGTGTGAAAGGGGGAAGAGCTATGCAATTGTGTCTTGGCCCAATTTCTTAGCTCCTCACTCGGGCGGTCCGGTGGACCGGACCTCGGACCTCGGGCTCGGGCTCGGGCTCGGGCCGTGGGTCGTGGGCCTTGGGACATGGGCTATGGGCTATGGGCTTGCGGTTATTGGGCTTTGGACCCCTAATTATCTTTTTGGGCCAAAGTTGAATTAATTTGATTAATTGGGCCCAATTTTTTTTTGGGCCAAAATTAATCAATTAATTTTAGGCCCATTTTCCTGTTCTTCTTCCTGGAACCAGAGCTGTCCTATTCCTTTCTCATGCTGAGGATTTCAGACGTTTCTTCACATGGTTGCCAGCCGAAAGTTAAAACTTTGGAGCCAAAACTTTTGACCTTAATAAGCTGATTCGTTTTGGCTTTCTATTTTGGTTTTTGATCAAGTTTTGTTGCCTATAAAAAGGCTCTCCAAGGTGGTTTTAAAGACACACCAAAAACAGAAATCTATTTCTGCATTTCTCAAACATTCTGCATACATACAAATCTGAGAGTTCTTAGGCAAATATAGTTCGTGGTTGTTTGTTCTTGAAGTGGTTCAATTACAAATATAATCGTTGTATCTTGGGAAGTTAATTGCACGATCCCGTACCACCGTAGCCGGGGCAATATAGCTTTAAGGATAGAGAGTTCATCTCTCGCCTCGATTGTCATATTGTTCGTCGTATTACTATTTTCAGAAAATTTTCTTACAAAGTGCACAGATTTGCAACAAGCTTAAAGCTATATTTATTTTGTTGTTAATTTTTGTGCTTGTTCGAACATTCTGGAAATGGCTCATTTCGATTCTAATGAAAATGCTCTCGACTTTGGACTTGGACCTGGAGCTGGTCTCGGTCTTGGTCTTCCTTCTGGTTTTGCCTCGGGTTCAGGGGTTAGGTCCGGTTCAGGCTCTGGTCCGAATACATCGGTTGTAACTCCAGTTATTCCGGTAATTCAGGCTCAGACTGAAAGGCTAACTCCGATTGTACCACCGGTGAATACAAGTATCCCGGCGCAAGCTGAAAGGCCAACGAAGTTCAGCGGGGTTGACTTCAAACGTTGGCAACAAAAGATGCTTTTTTATCTAACTACTTTGAACCTGGCAAGGTTCTTACGGGAAGACGCCCCGTCTGTCCCTGAAGATTCTGATGATGTTCAAATGAGAACGGCATATGATGCCTG
Source organism: Buddleja alternifolia (assembly GCA_019426215.1). NCBI lineage: Eukaryota > Viridiplantae > Streptophyta > Magnoliopsida > Lamiales > Scrophulariaceae > Buddleja > Buddleja alternifolia. Next base: position 16,104,258 of record CM033395.1, on the reverse strand, counting down.
GCAACACTGTGATTTCCTTTGCAGGAATTACGTGCTCAATGGTTTGGATGATTCACTTTATAGTGTTATCACTCCATGAAATCGTCAAAAGACCTCTGGGAGGCATTACATAAGAAGTATAGAACTGAGGACGCTGGACTGAAAAAGTTCATGGTCGCAAAGTTCTTAGACTTCAAAATGATGGACTCTAAGTCCGTCGTAAGCCAGGTCCAAGAGCTTCAGATTATAATACATGAAGTTCATGCCGAGGGAATGGCTTTGAGTGAGAATTTTCAAGTGGGGTCTGTGATTGAAAAATTACCGCTCTCATGGAATGAATTCAAGAACTACCTAAGGCATAAACGAAAGGAGATGAGCTTAGAAGAGTTGGTTGTCAGGCTCAGAATTGAGGAAGACAACCGGGCTTCTATCAAAAGGGCTCCCGTTCCACCAATGGCTAACGTCGTTGAAGTTCCGGAAAGTTCTAACCGGAAAAGAAAGTTCCAAGGGAATTTCAGTCCCAGAAAAATCAAGCTGGGAAAGGAAAGCCGAAACATGGTGACGGCTCTGACGGTGGTTGCTTTAATTGCGGCCGTACTGGTCATTGGGCTAAAGACTGTAGAGAGCCCAAGAAAAATAATTATCAGTCACGAAAGAAAGGTTCTGACAAGTATAAAGGCAAGAATCAGGTTCAGAACAGGGTTCCGAACCAGGTGCAAAATCATGTGCACTTAGCTGTTGATGATGTCCAGGGCATCAACGAGATGATTGATGACTTGTCAAATAAACAGGTGCCAATCGATCTAACTAATCTTGATCTGACTGCCGTCGTATTTGAAGCCAATATGGTGGACAACTCGAGGGAGTGGTTCATAGATACTGGGGCTACTCGCACATCTGTTTCGACAGAGATGCTTTCTCGTCCTATTCCCCAACTGAAGGACGGAGATTGTTTATGGGAAATTCAGCCACTTCACCAGTGGTTGGAATGGGGAAAGTTGTGCTGAAGATGACTTCAGGCAAGGAACTGACATTGACTGAAGTTCTTCATGTTCCGGAGATTCGAAAGAATTTAGTATCCGGTTCAGCTTTGGTCAAGAATGGGTTCAAGATTGTCTTCGAAGCTGATAGGTTTTCTTTGACTAAGAGAGGAATTTATGTAAGAAAAGGTTACCTTGAGCAGGGCCTTTTCAAAATGAATGTAATTCGCTCTCTTGTAATTGAAAACGGTGGAAATAAAAGGATTGAGAATTCTGTTTATTTGCTTGAGTATTCTAATTTGTGGCATGTTAGACTAGGACATGTCAATTATAATACTATTCGAAGATTGGTCAACTTGAATTTATTACCAACTTTTAAAGTTGAAAATGAACATAAATGTGAAATTTGTGTTGAGGCAAAGATAGTCAAACAACCATTTCCTTCAGTGGAAAGAAACACCGCACCTCTAGAACTTATTCACAGTGATATCTGTGATTTGAAGTTTGTGCAAACTAGAGGTGAGAAAAAGTATTTCATTACATTCATAGATGACTGCACAAAGTATTGTTATGTGTATTTACTAAGAAGTAAAGACGAAGCGCTTGGAGCGTTTACACATTACAAAACTGAAGTTGAAAATCAACTTGAGAAAAGAATAAAATCTATCCGAAGTGATAGAGGTGGAGAATACGGAGCGCCGTTTGATGAATTCTGTACCGACTCTGGAATTATTCATCAAACAACGGCACCATACTCACCTCAATCCAATGGTATTGCTGAACGCAAGAATCGCACTCTCAAAGAAATGATGAATGCGATGTTGTTAAATTCTGGATTACCGCAGAATTTGTGGGGGGAGGCGATCCTCTCCGCCAACTATATCCTTAACAAGATTCCCCACAAAAGTAGGAGTGAGACTCCGTACGAACTTTGGAAAGGTCAAAAGCCTTCTTACAAGTACCTCAAAGTGTGGGGGTGTTTGGCTAAGGTAGAAATACTCAAACCCAAACAAGTTAAGATAGGGCCTAAGACTATTGATTGCATATTCATAGGTTATGCACTTAATAGTAGCGCCTATCGATTTCTGGTTCATAAATCAGAATTATCTGAGATTCATGAAGGTACTATCATGGAATCTAGAAATGCTTCGTTTTTTGAGGATGTCTTTCCAAGTAAGGAAAGAAATGAGCAAGTTCCTCTGAAAAGAACATTTGATGAGTTTACGAGTAGTTCTATACTTGGGGATGAAGAACCACGTCGTAGCAAAAGGGCAAGAGTGCCTAAATCATTTGGTCCCAATTTTGTTTCATATATATTAGACGGGGAGCCAAATACGATTAAGGAAGCTATGTCCGGTCCAGATGCTCAACTCTGGAAAGAGGCTATCAATAGTGAAATCGAGTCTATTTTACACAACCATACCTGGGAGTTAGTTGATCTTCCAAAGGGAAGTAAGCCTTTAGGCTGTAAATGGATTCTGAAAAGAAAGTATAAGACTGATGGAACTATTGATAAGTATAAGGCCCGTTTGGTAGTCAAAGGATACCGACAAACGGAAGGTCTTGATTTCTTCGATACTTATTCTCCGGTAACCAGAATAACATCCATAAGATTATTCATCGCTATTGCCGCATTGCAAAACCTTGAGATACATCAAATGGATGTTAAGACTGCGTTTCTGAACGGAGAATTAGATGAAGAAATATACATGGAACAACCCGAGGGGTATGTTGCTCCTGGAAAGGAGAAGAAAGTGTGTAAACTTGTAAAATCACTTTATGGACTTAAACAAGCGCCAAAACAGTGGCATGAAAAGTTTGATAACACGATGTTGTTAAATGGTTTCAAGATCAACGAATGTGATAAATGCGTGTATGTTAGACAAACACATAACGCATATGTGATCGTGTGTCTATATGTAGATGACATGTTGATAATGGGTAGTAATCATGAAATCATCATGAATACTAAAGGCATGTTAAAGAAGAACTTTGACATGAAGGATATGGGACTTGCAGACGTCATCTTAGGGATTCAAATCCTGAGAACTTCTGAAGGGCTAGTCTTATCGCAATCTCATTACGTTGAGACGGTTTTGGAAAAATTCCTTCCTAGCGATAGTGCACCAGTCAAGACGCCAGTGGACTTGAGCGTTCATCTACGCAAGAACCATGGCGAACCCGTATCGCAGTTAGAATATGCTAGGATCATTGGGAGTGTGATGTATATCATGAATTGTACTCGCCCTGATCTAGCTTATTCTATGAGCAAGTTGAGTAGGTTCACGAGTAATCCTAGTATAGAGCATTGGAATGCTTTAACTAGAGTTCTTAAGTATTTAAAGTATACTAAAGAATATGGATTACACTACTCCAAATATCCAGCTGTAATTGAGGGATACAGCGATGCTAATTGGATATCTGACACGAACGACTCCAAGTCCACAAGTGGGTATGTATTTACCGTTGGTGGAGGAGCGTTGTCATGGAAATCTTCTAAGCAAACTTGCATAGCCCGTTCCACAATGGAATCAGAATTCATAGCTTTAGATAAGGCTGGTGAAGAAGCTGAGTGGCTAAGAAATTTCTTAGAAGATGTTCCCTGTTGGGAAAAACCTGTGCCTCCGATTTTGATTCATTGCGACTGTATGTCGGCAATTGGGAGGGCTCAGAGTAGTATGTATAATGGTAAGTCTAGACATATTCGTCGTAGGCATAATACCATTAAGCAGTTGATCTCTAACAGGATTATTTCCATTGATTATGTGAAATCAAAAGAGAATATTGCAGATCCCTTGACGAAAGGATTGCCTAGAGATCAAATATGCTACCTATCAAGAGGAATGGGGTTAAAGTCTACAAATTAAAAATTGACACAGCGGTAACCCAACCATATTGACTGGAGATCCCAAGATCATGGTTCAATGGGACAACTAAGTTGTGAAAATTCTGGAGAGCACTTAAGAGTTTAATAAACTCTAAACCCATTGCCTAGGATAAGGAAGTGCATCCTACAAGTGTAGCAAAGGGTAAGTCTGAACTTTTAATGATTCCTATACTGTCATGAAAATGAAGTGGAGTATGGTAGGATACTCTTAAATAGGAGATTACCTATGTAAGTGTGAGGTGTAGGCCGCCTCAACATTGGGTAAAATGTAAACATTTATGAAACCAAGAGAGGGCGCCATGGCCAAAATGGGTCCAACAGTGAGAACTAAAAATTTGCTTAGAAAATTTATCATGTGAATATCATTGTCTGGTTTTACACGAACGGCTGAACAATTCAAGGCATCATGTTCATTGGGTAGCCTAGTAAATCCGATGATATCTCACTAAGAAAGGTTCAAAGCCAAAAGCTACCTCTTCTGATGTGATAAAAAGTCGTTTGAGAACTCTCAGTTTCATGCATTGCATCAAATTGCATTAATTTCATTCGTGTGGGGGATTGTTGGATATTGTGGGTGTATGAAAAAGTGAGTGAACACCACTTTTGCGTACGAAATTCGAACACCATAAGTATCGGGGATACTAAATCTTATCGGATAAGTTTATTCTACTTCGGTAGTAGATAAGTTTATCATTTCGAATTTCTCAATTCGGAGTTGAAACGAATGAGAAATTAATTGTTAAAGTTGGGTGTTTGAATGTGGATATCCCACATTGGATATAAATCATAAGTTGTATGAGTTTATATACAATTACCTCAAGGTAAAGGGTTGGCCCTTTGGGTCATCCACTTTGGGCCTTTGTGTGAAAAGGGGAAGAGCTATGCAATTGTGTCTTGGCCCAATTTCTTAGCTCCTCACTCGGGCGGTCCGGTGGACCGGACCGGACCTCGGACCTCGGGCTCGGGCTCGGGCTCGGGCCGGGTCCAGGTCGTGGGCCTTGGGCCTTGGGACATGGGACATGGGCTATGGGCTTGCGGTTATTGGGCTTTGGACCCCTAATTATCTTTTTGGGCCAAAGTTGAATTAATTTGATTAATTGGGCCCAATTTTCTTTTGGGCCAAAATTAATCAATTAATTTTAGGCCCATTTTCCTGTTCTTCTTCCTGGAACCAGAGCTGTCCTATTCCTTTCTCATGCTGAGGATTTCAGACGTTTCTTCACATGGTTGCCAGCCGAAAGTTAAAACTTTGGAGCCAAAACTTTTGACCTTAATAAGCTGATTCGTTTTGGCTTTCTATTTTGGTTTTTCATCAGGTTTTGTTGCCTATAAAAAGCTCTCCAAGGTGTTTTTAAAGACACACCAAAAACGAAATCTATTTCTGCATTTCTCAAACATTCTGCATACATACAAATCTGAGAGTTCTTAGGCAAATATAGTTCGTGGTTGTTTGTTCTTGAAGTGGTTCAATTACAAATATAATCGTTGTATCTTGGGAAGTTAATTGCACGATCCCGTACCACCGTAGCCGGGGCAATATAGCTTTAAGGATAGAGAGTTCATCTCTCGCCTCGATTGTCATATTGTTCGTCGTATTACTATTTTCAGAAATTTTTCTTACAAAGTGCACAGATTTGCAACAAAGTTAACGAATAGAGAAAACATTTGAAGCAAACTCCATTATAATTTTGAAGCAACTGTCCAATCAGAGTGTGTAAATACAGTGCAGCGTTTGAAACAATCAGATTATCATTTTTTGGGTGATTGGTGGATGGAAAATGTTACGCCTGGAATTCGGTAAAGTTACAAGTTAACTGAATAAGGCTGCTTCGTTGTAGCACCATAGTTAACTGTTTGTTTTCCTTCTTTGATTTTCTTTCAGGTAATCCAATATTTCCCCACCATGTCTGACCAGAAATAATCAATTTTTTGATGAAGAATATTAAGTTATATTTCCATGAAGAAGAATTGTAAATGTTGTCTCTAGTTTTTCAAATTTGTTTTCTTTTTCAGATGTTGCTATCATTGTTTATGTTTTTACTGTGGTGGAGCTGGGATGAAGTATAGGAAGTGAAAAAACTGCGGTTTGGAATAATAAGAAATACATTTCTTATTTATTAGTATTTTTGTTATGGAAGAGATATTATTCATATCTTAAACTAATGATATTTCAATAATCTAGCCCATTTGAATTTTCCAAGGTTGCGAGTATCAGATTGGGTCATAAAATTGTGAATGCTCAAGTTTTGTAACTTAGCAATTTTATCTATTTGTATTGGATTAATCTCTTGTTTCGCTTAAAAACAGACTAGAATAAGGAGGGATTTCGAGTAGACGGTCCCTGCCTCGCGATAACCTTAACTTAGGATTATCTACCGACCCCTGCCCAAATGGGCTAATGGTGGTCCTACGCCTTTTTTATTTACTTATTCTACGGTATATGCAGCAAATACGATCGTAATACGTAAGCAGCCAAAATACATTAAATTGAGAAAAATGAGCATACCTCCATGGATTCTTGATTCGAAGTACAAGTTATGGATTCAGCCTCTCGCTACATCTACTACTAGGCTACCAGATTACTCTATGCTAAAATTTACAAGTGTTTGAACAGAATCTAAATTCTAATCTAAAAGGGAAACTACGAAAATATTGAACTACGCTACGTAAACTGCCTAAATGGAAAATCTGAAAAGATAAGTTTTTCGCTGAGATGTTGTCTCCCTTCTTCCTTCTTCTTCTCGCCTTTTATCTTTGCGGACGCCCCACGTTCCCTATTTTATCCAACCGTCCTTAACTCCCTTTTTCAAAATCTCAGAGTTTGGCGCGTCCATTTCTCTTTTGGATAAACTTCTTCGTTAAATGGGCCTCATTTCCTTGTCTCTTTATATTCGCTCAAATGGCCCATATCATTTTGTTTCCCTACTTGAACCTATCCCCATTCAGTCTCTTTTTCATATTACTTTTCGAATGACCCATTTGTCATTTATTATTTATTATAAACATCTCTATTGTTATGATACTCGAAATGTTCTCCAATTGTAAATAGTGCGAGTTTCATTTTTATTTCTTTCGTCATTTTTGTTGTTTTCCACGTTTCCTCTCTTTGTTGATCAGAACTGCTGTTATAATAATAATAATAATAATAATAATAATAATAATAATAATAATAATAATAACAACAACAACAACAACAACAATAATAATAATAATAATATCAATAGTAGGAAATAAGTAAGCACGCTTTATATTTATTTCATCTTATATAATTTGGTTCCTGTAATTTCATTTAACTCAAAAGAATATCTTTTTTCCTGAAAAAAATTATTTGCAGTATCACTTTGTTAGGAAAAACATTGTGGAATAATTTTGGCCTATAATATGAATATACATACGAAATATCATCTTCCCACTTATATTCGTGTTATTTTCAAGACCTTGAAATTTTTGTTTATACGCCACACACTCCAAAGTCCAAACTCCAAACCATATATACTAGTCGTTGTAGCACACTCTATGTGTGTGCGGAAAAAAAAAGCTTAAAATCTTTTTGAGTAAAATTAATTAATACAAAATTAAGTAAATTTGACATTTAAATTTTTGAATAAACATCAACGGAATAAAATAAAAAAAAGAAGATATATAAAGAGTTAAAAATAAAGGGAAAAAGAAGAGAACATGTATAATAAAACTATTTTTCTAGGCGCTTCCCATTTTATATAATAATAATATAGAAGTATATATAGTGTAGACATAAAATTAATTTTTTTTTTTTGGGTTAATCTACACTTAGTTATTACTATTATAAGATTGAAGAGGGGTTTATTAAAAAGAAAAAAGAAATTTGGTTTGTCAAACACATCTAGCGAATCAAGAATAAATTTCTTGATGAATAAATGTTGTGCACCATGTGTATATGTGATTGATATTCATCATTTCAAATAGTTTTGATAAGTTAACTTAATACGATGCGAGTTAACTTAATAACAATCGCATGATTTATATAAATTTGATATATATATATATATTTTCCTTTATTTTATTTTTATTTATTTTTAAATTTTATTCTCATCACTTCTTTTTCTTTTCTTTTGTCGCATTTCACTTAAACTGTCTTAAATTCAAATAATGTAAATTCCAAAAAAAAATTCATCATATTTTATTTTTTTACTCATATCGAGTGTGCGTAATCAACTCGTTCTCGTTTCCTATTATTAAAGGAGAACATTTGATAACCTTTTATAAACTCTGATCGACCCAAAAAAAAAAAAAGAATTTGCTTCAGATTATTCCAACGGGTTAGATACCTGCTTTTTGTTTTTCTTTTTTCCAGAAAAACTTCAATTAAAGCAAATCTAACCCGCAGATTTTCACTTTTATCACAAAATTTATAAAGTAATTTGGATGAAATTGTTCACAACCACCGCGTGAATTCAAATCCGATTTGTTCCATTATTTCCCATTTCAGTCTCCACCCTAAAGAGAAATAAATTAAACCCCCAAATTGTATATATATATATATATATATATATATATATGTACAGCAGAATCAGGATTGCAGTCATTCAAATTGTACCAGTGAAAGAGAAGAAGAAGAACTAGAAATGGTTAATACGAATGGGTGTAAAATTGAAGCGGAGAATTCGAGGTGGACGTGGGAAGAAGACAAGCATTTCGAAAATAGTTTGATCGAATTCCCCGAAGATTGCCCTAATCGGTGGGAAAAGATTGCTGCCAGGTTAGGAACAAAATCAGCGGCGGAAGTTGAGCAACACTACGTCGTATTGTTGGACGACGTGACGGCGATCGAAGCAGGGTTGATTGATTCGCCGGAATATGCGGACAAGAATGTGTTACGATTATCGGAGCCCCAAAATAACCCTAAATCTGAGAAGAAGCAGATTGGGGTACAGAGAAAAGCAGGCAGACCCTGGACCGAAGATGAACATAGGTAAAAATTTAAATTTAAATTGTAATTTTTTATTTTTGATTCCTAATCATGCTATGTGACTCTGTGTGTGTGTGTGTGTTTATTAGTGTGATTGCTAAGGTTTTGATTAAGAGGAAATTCATGAATGTTGAAGTATTTTAATTATAGTTTTTGGTAATAGCGACGTTATATACCATCGATTATTGTTCGCCGTTTATTCACTTCTTTCAGTTTTGGTAAGAATTGAATTCAATTAATGAATTTGATTTAATTTTCCGTTACCTTGACAAATAGATATGTTGTCATATCAAGAAGTGTTGAAAAAACGATGAACAATAAATAGTGGTATATAACATTTTTCTTTTGATAATATTGACCCATTTGATGATTCATGCAAGCTTCTGCATATATTTTTTTCATAATTTTTCTACTTAATCAAACAAATGTTCATCAATAGTTGTTTCTTCTTGCAATGGGGTTTTTAACTCGAAGATTATAAATCTCCCATTGAGATACATTGATATAATTTCAATGATTTCCTCATCTTTGTTTAATGTTCAAGAGGAAAAGAATGTAATAGACATTGATTTTCTTGTTCAATGATTTCTTCAAACATGAGTTTTTACATTTTCGCATTATGTTAATTCACAGGCTATTTCTTCTTGGATTGGAAAAATATGGAAAAGGGGATTGGAAGAGCATTTCAAGATACATGGTCCTAACAAGAAATCCTACCCAAGTTGCAAGTCATGCCCAGAAGCACTTCGAACGACAAGAGAAAGAAGAGCAAAATAAGAAAAGACGAAGCATTTTTGATAAGTCAATTGCTGAAACCAGTTCTATGACTTCTAAGCCAACTAACTGATTCTGATGTGAAGAAATTGAGCTTGTTTGGGGTTGAGTTTTAGGTCGAGGAAAGTAAATATGTGTTTTGTTTATGGCGCTTGACGCATGGATTCTTTTAGAATTCAAATTAAATCTCTAAGAAGTTGTAGCCTTGTGTTTTTTTCACCAAAGACCGACAGCAATCATCGTACTATACCAGAATTACAAGTTACAATCAATACAAGATTCAAGTCTTTCATCTCAAGAACAAATTATGCCTTATTGTATCTAACGAGACGCACGAGGCATTAAGTTCTAAACACTAATGCTAGAAAGCCAAGCAGAAATGCAACAAAAGTTATGTGTTCATTATTTTTGTTCTAGTAGGTTAATGTGGAAGAGATAGTTGTACAATGTATTCTCTAATTGAATTAATGATCTACAGATTCGTATATATTAGTTGTTGTGAATGCATTGATCAAGGGGATCATTTTCTTTTCTAATGACATCAAGATCTGCTTGTAGCTTGCTCATATTCAAGCTTCTAGCACTAATAAACGCAAGTTTGGTCTCATAATCAGCAGCGCTCTCTCCGGGTTCTGTCAATGGTAAGAATCTTTTCAGTAATCTGTTCAAAGCTCTCATGGATGTTTGTGAGAAGCCTGTAAGCTTGTCGAACAACAGGATCTTTCTTGGCTTCCCTGCAAGAGGTTATTAGCCACATCATCAAGTGGGAATGATAATTAATAATTAATCCCCAAAATCTCAAGCTAATTTAATTGTAAGGTATAAACCAGTTTATTGGAAAATTGTGTACCGGAAATTTTCTCATCAACTATTGCATAAGTTCGATTAAGGCGTTCTTGGATGGTATTACCTCCCAACTGGAGCTCCCTCGTGTCTTTCAGGATCTGCTGTATGTCAGTGTCCTGTTTTCTGCTATTCTTTGTGATCTCATTCACCCGCTCAATGTACGATCTCCTTGGTGCCAGCTTGGGCTGTTTCTCAAGATCTGATGAAAGCTTACAGAGTTCCTCTCCCTTTGTATAACATACAGACAAACATTTGTACATGAGATTTTGAAAAGGATAGAAAAACAAGGTACAAAAGGAATTTCATTTTTTCATTCTACTACATGTACAACAAGTTATTCCTTGTATAGTTGCGAGAGGAAATATATAACAAACAATGAAGTACCTTCTTTGATCTCAGTTAAAACAGATTCCGTTTCCAACTCGATTTCTCTGTTTCTCGAAAGCTTCCCACTCGCCTCTGGATAAGGGCAAAGAGAGACTGCTCGAGGTTTGCTTTCTTCTCTTGCAGAGGTTTTCTATGGCATCCCTGCATTAGATGTTCAGGGTCATCCTCTTGTGGAAATATTTACAACGTTCAGATTACATGTCGCATTCCTTAAAGTTCAATTGAGAACAATGATAAGAAGGATCAATATGGAAGAATAATATAGAATCCTCCAACAAGTCTATTTTCTTGTTAATTCAGGTAAAATTGAAGTCCTAGGAGAAGTGGAAATATCTACCATTCCGACTCCAGTTCCTTGAGCTTACATCTTTTTGCTTCCACTTGGTCATTGAGCTGTTCGATGTAATACTCAATAGGATGTTGGCCATCAAACACCATATCAACTGCTGCTTTTAACAATGCAAGCTCCTCATCGACATGTTGTAACTCTGGAGAGTTTGCAGTCATCTGACTCCTAAGCAATTCGTCGTGATTCTGTAAGACCTCAATCCGTTACTACATATAAAATGCCACCAGCAAGGCAAAAAGAAATTACTAATTTTTTATATTTATAGACAGAGATATTAATCTACACGATATTAAAAGCATGAACATTGAAAGTGTTTCTTCCAACTGTAGAAAGACTATATTACCCTTAGTCACTCTTAAACAATACCATGATGATAGCTATGATAACTAGCAAACAATGACATTGACTTTTAAGACCACTCCAATGCTCTGAGATTTTAAGCTTCTTGCTAGGCCTATCATTGGACGGATATTGCCCACGCACAGAATAGATGCTAAAGGATCCAAAGCAATCTACATGTTACCCGACCCGGACCAAAAGCAATCCGGACCCTACGGGTCTGAGAATTGGCCTCTTGACTCAGACCCACACTTCCGGGTTGAAACGGTTGACGACCCCTTCTTTTAAGGGAAAAAATGGGGATGTTATTTGTGAACCTCTTTTCCATTAGCATCAAAATCCAATCTTTGATCACAACATGAACTAAGATTTAAATCTCAAATCTCCGTAATCTTAAGAGCAGAATTTAGCATATCAAAATCACCGCGAGGCACACAAATCATATGGACACTTCATAAGAACATTTCAATATAAATTGCAGTATGCATTGCAGCGAGGAAGCTGAAAAACCAAAACAAGGCAAAATGCCGATGATGAAATTTAACAGTCAGTATATTCTTGTCTTCATCAATTTTTTGCCACTCAGTATTCTCATTGAAGAATTTACAGTTTTTGAGGATGATGAATACTTACGTCAGCAGGTGGATAGCAGCCGGAGGAAGGCCTTCAGTGGGCGGCAGCGACGGTGGGTAGCAGCGGAGGTAGGAGGGATTGAGAGAGAGAGAGAGATCGAATTGGGATTTAGGGATTTGGCGTGTTTCTTCACGCGAGAGAGAGAGAATAGAGAAGGAACTATTAGGGAAAATTGCTTCGTGGCACCCTTTACACTTTTGATCCCGTATTTCTTGATTTTCTCAAATTTGGTCCTATAAGTGGTCAAAATTCTCACTTTTGATCCCATGACCAAATTCCTTTAGGGATTTAACGATTATGACCGTTAAATTAATAAAAAATAAAAAAAATATTAAAAAAATAAAAAAAGTTGAATTACCATATTACCCCTTCACATTTTTAGATTTACTTCTAATACCAATTTTAAATAAAAATTTAAATTTAAAAAAAAGTAATTATATATATATATATATGTATATACATATGTGTGTAATTGTGTGTGTGTGACTGCGTGTGTGCATGTGAATGCGTGTGTGTGTGCATGTGTGTGTGTGTGTCTGACTGTGTGAATGTGTATGTGTGACTGTCTATGTTGTTGTGCGTGTGAGATGGTGTGTGTGCATGTGAATGCGTGTGTGTGTGTCTGACGTTGTGAATGTGTATGTGTGACTGTGTGTGTTGCTATGTGTGTGAGATGGTGTGTGTGCGTGCGTAATTGCGTGTGTGTATTGTTGTGTGTGTGTGCGACTATGTGTGTTGCTGTGTGTGTGAGATGGTGTGTGTGCGTGCAAGTGTGTGTGTGTGTGTGTGTGTAATTTCGTGTGTGTGACTGTGTGAGGGTAGAGTGGGGAAGACGACTACTGTTCACCACTCCCTTTTTTTTTAATGTATTTTTTTTTTATTATTAATTTAACGGCCAGATCCGTTAAATTCCTAATGGAATTTGGTCATGGGACCAAAAGTGAGAATTTTGATCACTTATGAAATCAAAAGTGAAAAAATCAACAAGCGCGGGACTAAAAGTATAGAGGGTGCCAATTATGGGATGAAAAATGCAATTTTCCCGGAACTATTAGGATGGAAATCTGAAATAAGTTGGGGGCTTTTCGGGATTTTAGGTATGACCCGGGTTTTTTGTCGGGTTATAGACCTGACCCAGACCCTTATTTACTGATACTATTGGGTCGGGTTGGGTACAGATTTAGGCACATTAGTTGGGCTTCCTGGGTGTAAAAAGAATGTTCATTGGTCTGCATCTGGATATATATGGGCCTACTTCTGACTGCATTAGGCATCTGACTTTTCATATGTTCAGATCATTTTAATTCAGTCGAACAAGTTGTTATTTAAGTTTGTTTGAATTATTATTGAGATTCATAATTATTAATTATGATTGAGTTTGATTTATTTTAAATTGAGTCGAGTTAAAACAAATTTTAATCGAGCCAAACACAAACAAGTTTGCGTAACTCAACTTTTCAAATATATTTTATCAATTTTATAAATAGAGCAGCTCGAGTGGGATTTCAAATTTATCGGCAACACGAGTTGTTCAAAATGAAGGGAGTGAACTTTTACCAAATGATTCCTTATCGAGTGGCATGATTCCTTTGTCAGCACTATTCAGAGCATTTCAAGTGCACTAATCCTTTCATGTGCTCTAAGCATTGATTGTTCAGAATTAGGATTTCAGAATGCATGGAATTAATGGAAACTGAGGTCGTTGGTGAACGGTTCACCGTCAACGCTAGGTTTTGAGAGAGGGAGGCGAGGTCGTACAAATCTTAACGGGTCATGGAATCCTCCGGCGAGGACGATCCATGCGACTACGCATGGCGGCGGCGGCCGTCGATCAAACGGAGAGCTTGGAAGCATACGGAGAAGAGGATAGGTGGAATGAGGTCGTGTACGGATGAGATGCCGGCCGGAATCGTGTTCGCCGCCGAGTTAATCAGGATCTCCTCCTAAGCTTCCATCAGCTCTCTCGCTACCGAAATTTGTTCGCTGACGACGTCGTGTCGTGCCGCTGGTAAATTGTTTTGAGTTTGAAGTAATCGAAGCGATTTCAGTGAACACATTAACGCTTTTACAATGCAAAGCTGTTATTATTGTTCGAGCACCCTCTTGTACAGCTTGATTGTGAATTTAAGTCATTCTCTTGGCATGAGTACTGCTGACTCAAATGAGTTTTTATTTAAGTAATAAATTACAGTTTTTTGGTTTCCTTCTTAAATATCGATATTTGATTAATATTATTGAAAATCAAGAAATCGCGATATTCCATGTATTGCCAAATGTGTGTGACAACTAAAAAAATACAAGTCATCTAACTCTCTGCCTTTGTTCATAGAAAGCTTGTTGCCCAACAGTCTCATACTTTTCTCACAATATACAAGTACGATTTTGGTCTGTGATTGTATACATTGCAGTCTTAGCTAAACCTTAAAAATGGAATGTGGGAGACAAAACGAGATCGAGGATTCGTCTCAATCCCCTCCAACCATGGGCTCCATGCAGATTGCAGGGAGCAATGGCTTTGGCCATAACATAGAGTTCATGTCCCAAGCTTATTTAAGGAACCCTAGTTCAGAATCGATATCGAGGAAGAAATATCTAGCACAAGACAACAAGCCCCTCCCTATCTTTCTCAAGGCAAGTCCTAATTTATTATTCTTTAGTTTGTTTTTTCCAAGTTTAATCCAAAAGCTTCTTTCTTTAATGCAGTTTGCAGATGTGGAGTTCAAGGTAAAAGTTCGAAATGTTTCCTCTCTTAATCCCGTGAAGGCTGTCGTATCCAAGGTAGCTTCACAGTTGAACATTCAAGATAACTACAAGCAGATATTGAAAGGTATAACTGGAAGCGTTGGCCCTGGTGAGATCCTAGCCCTTATGGGGCCTTCTGGCAGTGAAAAACAACCTTGTTAAAGATAATAGGCGGTAGATTGCATGAAAATGTTAAAGGGACTGTTACCTACAATGATATTTCATATAATCCGGTTCTAAGAGGAGGTAAACTGAAATTCAGTAAAAAAAAGTCAATATTACCACCTCAGATTATGTATTCAAAAAAATTAGGTTAAGAATATGTTTTTCTTGTTTTGCAGGATTGGTTTTTGTGACACAAGATGATGTCCTTTTCCCACAACTGACAGTGGAAGAAACTCTTGTCTTTGCAGCATTTTTAAGACTTCCAAGCAGAATGAGCAACGCCAAAAGTACGAAAGAGTAGAGCTGGTTGTTAGGAATTAGGCCTTGAAAGTTTATTCTAAATCTTCGTGGCCGTTATTGATTTTTCAAGGAATTTCATAAAGAAAATATTTTATCAAATTCTTGTAATAATGTAGCTTTGTATTGATAACTACATAGGTGTCGTCACACAAGAATTGGTGGCGGTTTTTATTAAAGGCATATCAGTGGAGAAGGAAAAGAACCCTATAGGACATGAAATTCTAGTTGATCCTTCACTACTCTTGCTTGATGAACCCACTTCTGGGCTTGATTCCACTTCTGCTAATCGACTACTTCAATTCTTCAAGATCTTGCAAAGGTACAATTACAGCAAAAATGTGCCTTTTTTGTTCGGGTGAATCACATAGACACTCCCTGGCGGGTCCCCTCTAATTACGAACAACACCTCAAAGTTTTTCAAAAGACCATATCCATAACGCTCCTTTAGTAAAAGCCTATTCAATTTTCGCATGTCATAACAAAAACATATTACTATTGCACCCCTGTTTTTTCGATTTGTCAAAATCTGACAGGTTCTTGCATAATTTGCAAAACACTAGGATCTCGGAAAATACG